>OOFB01016378.1:21112-34046 GCA_900323305.1 Trachyrincus murrayi | reverse complement strand
TGGCTCTTCACAGCATGGGGGACTCTTTTGAAGTCACGAACATGGCCCTTTCTCTCTCTCTCACTCTCTCTCTCTAACCCATTCTTTTACTTCCCACTATGCTTTTTTCATTATTGTATTCACGGTCACTCTCCCCCCCTCACTCTGTTCCTCTCTCTCTCTAACTGCCTCTGTCTCTCTTGCCCACTCTCACTCCATCTCCCCCTCACTGCCTCTCTCTCTCCCCCCCTCTCTCTCTCTTTCTCTCTCTCTTTTTCTTTCTCTCTCTCTCTCTCTCTCTCGCTCTCTCTCTCTCTCTCTCTCTGTGTGTGTATTTGTCTCATGCTTAGCGTTCCAGAGACAGAAGGCAGAGTTGTGCTTTCTCATTTCCCAGCCCTGCAGTACGAGAGGACGCACACACACACACACACACACACACACACACACACACACACTGTATATATATACACACGTATGTGTATATATATATATATATATATATATACACATATATATACACACGTATGTGTATATATATATATATATATATATATGTATATATATATATATGTATATATATATATAAAGTATATATATGTATATATATGTATATATATATATATATATACACACGTATGTGTATATATATATATTCCGAAGTGAAATGCAGTCAGTCTGTCATCGTTACCCTTCATCCATGAGATGAAGAAGGGGAACGAGAGAGAGCTGTTATTGATGTTGTTGTCCTCTTGAGTCAGAGTTTCCCTCCCATCATTACAGCACAGGCTGAATGGTCTGATGGAGACTGTGTTGTTGTTTGTTTGTTGTTGTTGTTGGAGAACAAGGCATTGCTGAACAAGCGAGCTCAAGGCGGGTCACTTGGAAACGTGGCCGTCCTCTCGTGGATTGAGGGAAAAGAGCGTGTACATCGAGGGGTCGGGGCGAAGAGGACGCTGTTTCTTTGAATGCATGAACACTCGTCACAGCGACAAGAGGACACACTGAGACGGGGGGGGAAGGAGTGATGTTGTTACACTTGGTTCATAAAGGAACACAAAGAACATATCTTATCTTATAGGAACATCTAGTGACTCGTAATAACAATGAAGCGTTCTTTGTCCTTTCTGCCATATTGTGGCCATTATTTGTTCTCGATTATTTGTGCTTCGATATTCCTGCCACAGCAGGAGATGCAATTTAGCTTCTCGTTTATGCATATGCTAATGTTGCACATACACAACGTGCAGCTTGACTTGGACTCGCCTGCTGTGAGACTCGGTGCTTTGAGACCCGGGTCTCTGGAGACTTGAAAGCAAAATTCGGTCCGATTCTAAAGGCTATGATAAATAATCATTGAATGCATTGTTTGTTTGTTGCGCGGCTGCTGGATGAATATAGTGGAAAACACTGCATTATTATTATTATTATTATTATTATTATCATTATCTCAGTCTGATTTCCAGAGTGGCCACCCTAGTTGGCCACGGAGGGAAGTGCCCCGCTCTGAAGCCCGTCAGGTAGCCCGCTAGACACGCTGGACTTGACCGGGGGTCGCCTCTTTGGTTCCCCTGGTTTAGAGCTGTTAATTCAGCAGCCCATCAGTTAACACCGCCAGACCCACCGGGACTTCCACTGCTGATTGTCCCTTTCCCTCCCCGCTTTAGATCGCTTTATTATGGATCGGGAATATCTGTTGAATATCCAATATGTTTCTAACTCAGTCAAAAAACAATATTACCCTACATCAAATATTCCAAACGTTATGGCCGCAGACACCGAGGCTGATCGAGGTGAGCCATCCATCTCATCTGGTAGTGTTGACCAACCTCATGCTCTTTATGAAACCCTGCCGTCATTTAAATGTCAGTGATTGTAGTTTCTCTCTGTTCCGCTACATATCGCTCTCGCCTTACTTGTTATTAAAAGAGAAAGCTGAGCTGAACGGATTGAACGAAGGCAAACCCACGGTTCTATGAATTCCGGATGAAGGAATGAAATTTTACCATTAAGACTTGAGACTTGACTTGGACTTGCACCCAAAGACTTAAACCCAGCTCTGTCATATACACTCTCAATGCTCAAAGTCATCTGTATAGACGGGCTTTTAGTTAGGGCCTGGAGGCAATCATGTCCTGAATTATGAATAAAACGAATTCAACAGCTGGTCCATCAACGCGCTACACAACACACAGACATGGACTTGATTCCATTTAACAAAACTAGTCCAGTGCTAATATCGCTCTGCCAGGTTTTTTTACATTACTCTTGTCTCTTGACTCCTTTTCAGGAAATCCTTGAAAAGGAGTGTTCACACATTGCCAAAAAGAAGCTAGCTGTAAATTAGCTGGCGCATGCACAAAAGCATATGTACATAAGCACACAAGGACGATTGTGTTTAGACTCGCTAGCAAATGAGTTCAGTTCATCATTTTGCTGTTATTTCTCTTACTGAGTGCCTCACACAAACAGACTGGAGCTGGACTGGCTCACTCACCAAAATCACACTGTTGCCTGCTTTAATTGCTCATTTTACCATTTTACGCAGATGCGCACACAAACATATTGCTAAGTAGCGCCTGTAGAACTAGCGGCTGCCAAATATTTGCATATTTTGCTAAATATTAACATATTTTGTACACACTACACAGTGATTTCATTAACAGCTTTAATAAGAAAGACAAAAAACAACCTCTCTATCACTGGATCTGCATCATTAATCCAATTTGCAGTTTCTCCACGGAACCGGTCTCGGCCAATCAGCTGGAGTTGTTTGCGGTCTCTCTCTCTCTCTCTCTCTCTCTCTCTCTCTCTCTCTCTCACGCACACATTATGTTTCTCCATTGTCTCACACTTTGCTGTCCTCTCTCTCTCTCTTCATCCCCCTGTTTCTCTGGATGGTGGTTCTCCTCTCCTGCGTTATGTATTGTATATGTGTGTCTTCCTTTTGTGTGTGTGTTTTCATAGCCTAATTTCAGTTTGTGAACATCCTGCCTGACGTTCCCTCAAAATAAAATGTCACTTCATAAAATAACCAACCCTAGAACAGGACCATAAAATAACATTCTCATTCATGTATTAATCCACTCATCCATTAAGTCATTCATCTGTTTGTTCACACATTCATCATCATCATTCATTCCTTTGTTCATCAAATCTGCATCCATGCTGCTGTGAACGTTTCTTTCACTTGTAAGCATGCAGGGGGGAGGGTTCCTACTCGATACAAACCTGACCAGCCAATCAGAAATCAGTCTGGTGTACATTTTTAAACAGGTGGCGGCCACCTTGGTTCTAAACGGCAGCATTGTGGGGGGACTGAATGCAGAGTTTAGAACCAAGATGGCCGCTAGGTGAATAAGGCCCACTGCGGGGGTAAACAGCCAACTCCGTCTGAATGATGAGGTAGTTTATGCTGTTCGCCGTCAGTAGGAATTCCCCCCGCAATACGCAGGAAAACACACCTGAGAAACTCTGGTTCCCGGCCCCTTCCACCCTCCCAGAAGTAGTACTATAAATATGAGGGTCATCTGGGTGCCCGGTATTAATTGCTGGATTCCCTCTCAGCTTTTTACTTGCTTATTTTTCCCAGCGGCCGCATCAAAATGTCAACCTCATTTATCGCTTGGATTACTCTTTGTCCATCTTCAAAAAGAACCCCCTCCATCTCTCTCTCCCCCACACTGTTTCAGTTTAGCTATGTATTTATTGTGTATTTATTGTGTCTATTTTCAAGTCATCCAGCGAAGTGCAGTGTTCTGTGTGTTGCCATGGCGAGGTGAGCGATACTGTTTGCTCGCTTTGTCTCTGTTGTCATGGTCTTGTTTTGTTTCATTTCTTGCTCATTCTTTTTCTTCCCCATTAAATGTGCTGTAGGTTAGATTTAAGTTTATTTCGGTGTAATTTGTTAGAAATTATATAGCCATCCGTCAGTTATTAGTGAGTGAAATGCTCTGTGAGAATATCTGTTCCAGATGACTGCGCCTTCCTCTGTATGAGGCCATTTAGATTGTAGACCGCTCCCGGCTCATTTCTGACCAATCAGGACATCTCTTACCTGATTGGTTCAGGGAATCCATCTTGGTTTTCCCTGACCTGGTACCTCCAGCTGTATTTCACAGCAATCTACAATTAAAACGTAGTGCATTTTAATTAGGAAGAGCGCATATTAAGATGATTGTCTTTTCCTACTAAGTGGCAGTTATTTTAGTTTTTTTAACCTTTTGAAGTCACAATATATATATAAAGCTAAATAACAATCTCCTGAAATTCAAATTAGTTTATTTATTATATATTTATTCTCGCTCTTTATTTTTGGCTTTATTTATTTATTTATTTATTTATTGAATTTATTATTATTATTGAACTTTGAATATAATTTCGGAATATTTGTCCCAGTCGGAGGTATAACAAATATAGACTATCGCTACCCGCCACTCTCCATCTCGAGAGTCAGTTCCCTTCGGAAACGTCGCGTCTTAGCCACGAGCTAACTCAATCACGTAAGGGACCACTTGGCATCACATTCCCTGGCTTAAGGAAGACGGAGCCATCGCTCTCTCAGTGAAACGAGACAAGCTTTAATGATCGTGTTTACTTTTCTCTGGGCTCCCGTAAGCAAACTTTTTTTCTCTCTCACTCGCTCATTGGCAGTCCTCGGGAGATGTCAAAATTGAGCACTTAGGAGAAGGTACCCTCGCTCGGATTTCACTAATGATCATGTTTGCACTCCCCCCTTATGCATTAACACCTGCTAGCGCTCGCAATCAATGGCCGCTTCGTTCGGCTCGCTCGCCATTAATCGCACAACAGACGCACACCGGATCTCGAGAGAGAGTCCATCACTGCCTCCTAAGCCTAATGAGTAGATATAGTCGAGGGAAGATATGGATGCCTCCAATTCCCTCTTCTCCTTTTCTTTTTTTTCAAGAAGGCTTGCGTTAACTGCAATGATCATGTGAATTAAATAATGGCCCCTGAGGGCTCTTGTGCATTGCAAGCTCTTTCCAAGAGAGATTTGGTAACAGGGTTAATGTCAGGAAGACAAACTATGGGTATTGCTCTGGTGATCAAGTTTGCACACAAACACAAAAAAATACTTATTTAGCTGTATTTTGCTCATTTGTATTATTGTTGTCTTGTCAGTGTCAGAGTGTTTTATAATCCTACAGGCGTTAATAGGATAATTGTAGGGATTAACACAGGGAGTCAGTATTTCTCATATTTCTCTGTGTACGATTACTCCTGACATGCAGCATTAATCTTTTGTTAATTTGTATTTTTTTTTGTAATAACCCAAGTATTGATCTCAGTGGTGACTTCTTTCTGTTTTCAAGTCTTGTTTACACATAAAAAACAAGTAATTTGGCCTCCACTTAAAAATTTATTTTCCTCATGGTTAGTTTCTTGGAAGTTTATCGATGCATCGTTGTAAGGCACTCTCATTCTTCCATATTGACATCGTCAATCAAGCACCGTTTGCAGCCCGTCCTCCAACCTAAACGACACAATCGGCCGGAAAACAATACATATTTTAATGTTTGATGATGTTCTTTCAATAAAAACGTAGATTTTAGAGTGCCCCAGCGATGACGTATTTCTTCTTCTTTGGATTTCCGACAGACTAGGCAATAGCGGTAGCAGCGATATCAGTAGCAGCAATAGCGAAAGCAGCGTCCATAGCAACCACCATAGCAACGATAGAAAACGTTGCATTAACTAACAAACTAAACATCAGATACATTCACTGGACACTCATATGGGTCGTTTTGGGACAACCTATTCTGCCGTTTAGGTTGGAGGACTTGTGATATCACCGTTTGTAATTTGTGAAGTTTGTTATCTTGCTGGAATATGCAACACATAGGCCTATGCTATTGCGAGACTTTTTAGTGGGCTTATTATTTTGCTGCCTGGATTTGTTAAATTGAAAGTTAGATGTCTGCCTACTTTCTGATCAACTGTTAGTGTTGACTTTCACACCAGTTGTGATGTCACTATTACTTCCTGATCACCAGTAAAAAAAATTTGATTCAAACGATTCAAACAAAACAATAATCTTTGATCTGAAATTCAAAACCAGCCTTTTGACTGCTCTCATTGAGGTCTTCCGTTCCTTCTTCTTGACCTCTCAGTCTTGACAGGTCTGCTCTTCAGGGGGCGGAGAGACCACACTGAAAGGCTGTGGACATATTGATTAAATGAAATGCCATCAAGAGAGACAACGTGGTCCTAGGGACATGAAATTGCAAAACTAGAACTGGCTGCACACATCAACCTTGAATGTACTTTACCTGTCCTCATGCTACGTTTAGAGATAGATCAGTAGTGAAAACGTGGGTCTTGGCCCTTGATTATTGTGGCGAAAACAAACTCACAAATAGCATTACATTTTTATGACATTTTCCTCTCCATCGAGTCTGTGGAGTGTGTCTCATTGGTGGCTGGTTTAAGCAGCCTCTCCTGGCCCGAGTCAGGCTGATTAGACTCTGGGGCTGCTGGGTGAGGCTGCACACCTGTTAAACATGTTAAACATGTTAAACCAGCCACCAGCACACACACTCAGGAGAGCCCTGACATGTCAGTATGGAACATCTGCTCTGCCTGCAAACATCTTGCCAACTTAAAAATAAACTGGTTGGTACAACATGATACCGGTGTCCTGTTGGAGGGGCCCTGCAAAGACACATGCGTGTGGCAGGGGTCAGCTCACTGCTGGTTTAACCTGTGTGCCTTGATTATTCTCAGGCACCACAGGTGTGCAGCCTCACCTCACCAATTCATACTCATACTCTACACGCCTATACAAAATGTATCTAATAAAGGTTAAATAAAAACATGTTAACCAACTGTAGGAGCTACATGCTACATTAGCTAGATTTTTTTTACTATATTTAATTTTTTTTTAAAGTGAGGTGAATGCAATATATTAAAAACCAAAAGGCTTAAGTTTAGATTGGAATAGATAAGATAAGGCACAGTGCACTCAATGTCGAGCTTTGCATTAAGACAGAGTGTTAAGTCTGATACTAAAGCGGCAATCTAAATTGTCATGTCTGGGAAGCCTTATTTTTTTATTGGGACTCTTAATTTAATATTCTCAGTCATGATGAGTAAGGCTCCCTGGGTATTACCTGCCCTTCCATCTTTTGTCGAAGGTTTCAACGCTTCTTTCCAAAATGACCAGTACTACATATTAAAAAACAGGTTTATCAAATAAAAGTCCTCCCTGTTAATTGTGAGCCAACCTTTCAGATTAGCTCATTATCACAAACCCCAGGTGTACGACTAGCCATGGGGAATCCTCTGGCTTTTAAGTGCATGGGTTGGGGCAAAGACAGGGGCAGGGGCACTTTTATTGTTTAAACCTGGAACCGTGTGGGTACTAAACATGAATCGGCAGTCAAAATGGCTCCCAGAGAGACCATAACCTCCCAAAAGAACGCAGGAGTCATTTGCCACCAAACACCAAATTGATTTTGATACATTAAACCCGGAGACTGGAAAAAAAGGTGAGACATCTTTGACATTTTGAAACACTTACGGATATAAAAATATAAAGTGTATTATTGTACTTCATCTTTGCGCTTCAGGGGATTCGGAAAAGGCAATGTTTACCGCGTCTGAAGCTTCAACCGGCGAAATGAACTTAGATAAACTTTGAAAAAGGTGAGATACAACACTGTTGCCTCTGGCTGTGAGCAGATATCGATCCAATCTGTGAGCTTCAAATCCCATACCCCTGATTCACTGAGAAAAAAACTGTTTTAATTAGTGTTCCTAGCCAGAAGGCTCTCTCTCTCTCTCTCTCTCTCTCTCTCTCTCCCTCTCCCTCCCTCCCTCTCTCTGTCTCCCTTTCTCTCCCTCCCTCTCCCTCCATCTCCCTCCCTCTCTCTCCCTCTCTCTCTCTCTCTCTCTGTCTCCCCCCCTCTCTCTCTCTCTCTCTCTCTCTCTCTCTCTCTCTCTCTCCACCTGTCTGTGTCTTCGCCCATGAGGGATTCTTTACAGACCAAATGCCTTTAAAAATGACTTTGCCAACCACTTTTTTGTCCAATTTGCCCTGAAAGTACATGTGTCAGTTGTTGTCTCAACGACAGGGATGTACATCACAGTCAGTAGAGTCACACTAGAGGCACTTTTGTGGGGTTCAAGGTCATTCGAAGGGGTCAAGGTCGAAGGTCAAGTCCAGGTGTAATGATCTGGTTTAAGGCTTTCGGATAAATAAGGAGATTCAACTGACATCGCGGCAGAGCTTATTCCACACACACACACGCACGCACGCACGCACACGCATGTAAAATGTGTGCCCTTCTTCGATATCCAGCCCTTACAGCCATAAGTGGTAGGATGTTGTGTGTAGCAGACGAAGAGAACTGAAGAATAATCCCAGCCAGCAGGTTCTCTAATCAATCAAAAAAATGTAAATGGTTACATCTCTAAGGTTTTTTTGTTTCATTTTTTTTTTTTGTGACAGGGTATAATTAATTGTCTCTCCAAAAGATGTATTTAATTGCGGATCTCAGAAGCGGTACATTTTGGATATTTTTATTTCTCAAATGCTGTAACTGCGCTGCCCACTGCAGCAGAGCAATCCAAATGTGACTCGGTTAATTCGGTGTGTGATGGATGGACCCCAACACGGTATTGCTCGTCCCAGCCATGCGTATTTGTTTCACCCCGATGTCTACACGGTATTAAAAAAAAGATGTGGACACACACGCACACACACACACGCCTCTGTAATGGCTTTTATGCGTACATTGGTATACTGAGAGGAGTTACAGTATTGGCGTGCCCGGGTCAATTCCACTGTTGATTCATCCGGGCTTGGGTTTGACCTCTTGGGGGTTTGTGTTAGCTACAGCCTGAGCTAGGTCGCTATGCTACAGACTACGTTAGGGTGCTAACTCGGATTCAAAGCCACTTCTGAGATCCACAATTTACAAAATCTTTTCGAGAGGGCCAGAAAGACAATTATACTCAAAGTAAAGCCTGCCTTTTAATGCTATAATATATATATATATATATATAATGTAAATGCATTCAGTTGCTCGGCTTGCACAGAACATCCTAATGCTCTGATGCTTTTTACGTTTATTTATCAAGGTAGAACAGTAATGGTTGTCAACGGTTGTTTACAGACCTCACCTGATTAGCAACCGAATCTCTCAGTTACTGTAAGCATTTGCTTCAGTCTGTCCGTCTTGTCTTGATTCAAGGTTGATTTTATAACACAGACCCTTCTTTACTGACCATGTGTTACCAGCCATGTATCCTGTACTGCTTCAGTATAGTGTGTTCATTTAGAGTCAAGCATAGTCACAGCTGGTTCCTTACAGAGATACATTGACATGCAACAAGTCAGAGAGCAGCACCTGAATAAGGTAGCGAGAGTCTGGTGATATGAATGGGTTGCAGACCTCTCTAAATTATTGCACACACGGAAAGGATTTTTGACTAAATGAATGAATAATTTTGGAAAGCTGAAATGGGGGACCATGAACAAAAAGGGCTTTAGTTATTAAATTTTACATGGCTGAAATTAAAGCTGGCAATTTTGCACTTTAATGACATGTCATTGTGGCCTTTCACATCCAAAGTAATAAGATGGAGCCAAAACATTGAACAAAGTGTCCCTGGCCTACTACTTGTTGTGCTGTCTATTGTAGTTTTTTATTCCAGGGCAACATGCAATGTGTGAAAGTACTGTCCATGATATTTTTTACCCTTATCGTGGTTTTTCTTTGCTTCACAGATCAACATAGATGTCATCCTGCTTATGGATGATTCAGCTTTGGCCAACTACATTACCTCATATGGAGACAGAATTGCACTTCTGCAATTTTTGCAGAAATCAAAAGTTTAAAGCGAAAAACTGGGTTGTCTTGAAAAACTCAGGGAGAAAATGAAGTTAAGAAAGGAAACCAAACTAAGTGAAGAGGTGCCTCAAACCTCTAAACCGGATTCCAGACGGAGGCGAACTACACAGGCTATTGAGATAGGTTGGGTACACCGAGATGAAGGCAAAGCTAAACAGGTTAGAGCAAAACAAGGAGGGGGCGCTAGGAAGGTTTTTATATATCAACGGTGGATTTAATGACATGCTGAAAGAGGCGAAGAGTGTTTCAAGTAAAGGCCATGAATCAGACTTCACATTTGATGTATGGGACTTCAAACAGAACTATTTTTCTGATGATGTCTCAATTGGCACAATATGACACTGTCAAACTACCCAAGCTGCGTTTCTACATGTGCCATACCACAATCAGGTCAAGACGCCTCTACCATTGAGTCTGAACACATAGATGATGATTCTATCTTTGAGGGCCAGGATGAAGTTATTGAAGTTTCTGACAGCCAATCCCTGACTCAGGTGTCCAGTTACTCAGATCAAGACCAGGACCAGGTGAGTCTGCATCACCATCATTGTGTTGCTGACATAAAGTGGAAGGTTATGAGGACGCTTTGTAAATTACAAAGCTCCCCAATTATTGATTAGATTATTATGATCATCATAAATGGTCGTTTATGAGCGATGATTTAAATGAAAACCAAAAGCCATACCTCTAATGTAATTAAACAATAAACCCCCTTTCCCGATTTACCCTTTCAGAATAAATAACACCAACCACAATATGCCTACAATATAATATAGGGCTTTGCTAATCCTATTTAATTTCCCTCAAGTTTCTGTGACTGATCGAGTTTCTTTGACTCATGAATTCAAATTTGAGTCTGAATCTTCCTTCCTTCATTTACATATTCTCCACCTTGGAAGAGACCGCTTATCCCCGTGGGTCATCACTCCAAGGTTAGAATTGGCAGAGACGGGCGGTCCTCCTGAGCGCAGAGAGAATTGTCCACCCTCAGATATTTTGCAGTATTTCACTTCATAAGGTGTACAGTTCAGCAGCGGAAAATGCATCTCTTGGAGCGTCCCATCCATTTTCCTGCATCAGAAGACAGCAGAGATCAAATACAGTGTCATCGCGTGGGCATTGGCTTTTAGGGGTGCACCCCTCCTTGTAAAGGGTCAACTCCTCCATGTCAATTGGCCCGAGATTGTCCTCAGCACCATACCTCTCTGGAAGTACGTACATCAAAATAAGGCGCCCTCCGATCACACCATAGCCTACCTTTGCTCTTATCTTGTCTCATCCTGCATAAAAGCTAAATATCAGACATAACCCAAGGTTTTGTTCAACACACAATAGGCTACATATACAAGTATATGTGAGATATATGTATGTTGGAATGGAATGCCAGTTCATGTACATTTAGGCTGAAAACTGTTGTACACCCATTGTTTTTCTCTGTTTGTCTTTATCGTGCATGGTTTACTAATGTTATACTGTGTGTAATACTGAAAATGGTCAATGACTTGTGTTCTGTGTACTTGTGTTATGGAATGAGAAGTATGTTATTCAGTTGATCCTTTTTCTTCCATGTGTTCTGATCAAAACTGTGTTGACTTACACGTGGTTTTGGCATGTTCAGGTGAAAGAAGGAGAGGACGACAGGATTTTAGTATATTATGGATATTAGGGCCATGGGTAATGACTTCGAACTAATTGTGTGATTCCTGCACAAAAAGACAAGCGTGATTTCAACGTGCCCATTTTCCACGCCTCTGTCGCTCCGGGCGTCCTCCCAAAGACGCAACAGATGTGATGAAGTAGTCTGCTATTCCTTTTGGGTCACTGTTTGTTCTGTACGCTTCCATCCACACAACATAGCGACTAAAACCATCAATACAACCGTTGAAGGCAATGCCGTATGGCTTCAGCTTATCATACAAATCCATATGCCGTAGTGCGTCGGGACCTTTGTTGCGGTAATGCCTGCCTGAGCTCCACACCTTCGGGATCAATCAACTTGATCAAATGTCTTGTTCTGTGTCTTGTGATACAACATATCCTCTCTGTCCATTACCAGCTAATGTGGCCACCGCTTCCAAGTTTGTGTGGTTTCTCCTACTGAAGAGACTTTGGCACAATCTCTTTAAAGTCCTAATACTTAATACCACTCTGTGTTCATGCGCTAGAAGAAAAATAATTGGCTTGGTTCTAAAACAGATTCTGAAGTACAATTTTACCAATTCTACTCCACAGGGCATTTTGTAGAGGCAGCCCTATGCGCTAACGCTAGTAGTTAGATTTATTCTCGACATTTCGACTTTATTTTCAACATTTTGACTTTATTCTAAAAATGCAAAATAAAAAAAAATGTCCTCATTTATTTTTTCTTATGCCTGGCACCAATACTGAAAGTTAGACTTTATTCTCGATATTTAAACTTTATTCTCGACTTTTCGACTTTATTCTCGAAATGCAAAATAAAAGAGAATTCTTCCTCCTCATTTTTTCCTTATGCCTGGCCCTAATACTCTTCTGTATACCGGTCAATATCCGATATTCTACAATTTTTATACTTATTCGTATACATACGCCTTTAGTGTTCTTTCTTCAACTTCTTTTCTATTTATAAATTGTTTAGTTTTTTTCTGGGAGGGAAAAAAGGGTATTTAATGGTTCTGTGCTCCTAATGGACGATCTCTCTGAGCCACGCATGCCGAGACTTATCTGAGTGTTGGAACGCGTCCAGCAGAGGAATCCATCGCCCTTGGAGTGATCGTCAGAGCACTCGTCAGAGTCTATCTGACTCGCTCTCTCTTTTCCCTAGTCTCTCTCCCTCTTATTTGAAGCATTCTAGCACAGCTTCATAATAACACTGATATGGATTTTTGTATTTTTTTTGTTGTTGCATTTATCACCCCTTTGCCACACCTGCTCAGACGCATCGGGACTCAGAGAGAGAGAGAGAGAGAGACAGAGAGAGAGATATAGAGAGAGACAGAGAGAGAGACAGAGAGAGAGAGACATAGAGAGAGAGAGACAGAGAGAGACATAGAGAGAGACAGAGAGAGAGACATAGAGAGAGAGACAGAGAGAGAGAGACA
>OOFB01016378.1:0-14937 GCA_900323305.1 Trachyrincus murrayi | reverse complement strand
CACCCCCCCCCACCTGCCCCCCCACCCCCCCCCCCCCCACACACACACACACACACACACACACACACACACACACACCACCAAAAGAACATTCAGATTCAGAATCTCCAAGAGAGCCCCGGAAGAAAAAGAGGAAAAAAATGACAGCGCTTGAAAATGAATAGAAAAGTAACCTTTGTCTGTTTCTGGAAACGGCCCCTGGCCAAGGCGTGTGTAAATACAGATACTAGAGGGGCCCTAGTATCAGGTCGAAACCTCCACTGATACTTGTTTTATCTTTTATTTAGCTTTTTTCTTTCCAAGATGGCGACAGTGACGGGCTCTGTTGATCTATGATTGTACATCGCTATGTATCATATTATATTTCATTGTTTTTATATTTTATTTGGGTTTGGGGGGGGGGGGTGGAGGGGCTATTTTGTCATATTTTTTGTTTCCGTTTTCTACTTCATGCCGTTTATATCTACCGTTTTTAGTTTTTATCCGGACACAATTAATTTTACACATGTTCAGCTCCACATATTCATTCCAGTAATTCATGCACATGATCATCATCCACACATCCTGTTTTCATACATGAACATGTACATACTCTGAATTGTACTATTTTGCCATTCATGTTAGTATTCAAACATTTAAAATCATTTCTTTTGTGCGTTATCTCCTTGCGTTATACAGACTTAAATTCACCAATAGCCCAATATGATTTCCAGCTTTTAGACAACTCGGTTCATTTTCTAGATATGATGGATAAGAATAATCCTTTGTTGGCTATCATCAGCTCATCCCCGTATCTCAAACATGGAACAATGCGTTAAGAAGAAAGTCAGTTATCCCTTTAATAGCAAGACAGATGGATCCTTAAAAACAAACGATAAACTATTCATTCCAGTCACAGCAGGTTTTGGGTTGTGAATTAACAGTGTTTTTTAAAGGTATTACTTTCCAATCAGATTGTGAGGGTTGATATACCGATAAGATTATTTTTTTATTATACACTGAATCTATAGCGATATCCTTGAGAAGATTGTTTTGCCAGATGATATTGAAGGGGAACCGTCACCCGCACTATTTTCTAATATAAGAGTACTGCTTCATACACATGTTGTCTGCATTAACGTTAACTCAGGTTTCCGCCAAGAAAAGCCCTGCAAAGGTCAATGGTCCAACTTTTTTGCAGAAACTGAGTTGATGTTGCAGGCCGCACGTGTATGATGCAGTACTTATATTAGAAAACTGTAGAGCGTGACGTTCCCCTGTTAAGTATTATGGAAAAACTAAATCCAGCAAAGTAGGCCAAAAAGAGATACTCTTTTCTCTGATAATCCGTCATTTAATTGCAGGCAGTAGTGTGGTTCTTTACGTTTCAATTAATTTATTTCAGTTACAATGTGTGATCCAGTGTACTTAAACTGCATAAACTAGCAGTTTAACAAAAAAACTATTGCAGTCACAAATGCACTGAAAGCTAGCTTGCAATTTTCGATAGCTTTGAGGCCCAGAAAGGAACAATATCACACTTATACAATCTGGAGGAGCACCAATGCCATGGAAAGACTTGAGGAACAAATAGTGAAATGGGAAATACATACAACTTTTTTTTTTCCATCCAAACCCATGTCGGAGATTCACTTTTGTTTTGGTCCGACTGATGTTGGCATGTGTTGTACATAGGTAAAACAAAAAAAGTATTTTACAAAGCGTTTTATGTAAATATACCTTATTTTGTGAAAGTTTATCTTGGTTGAAAAAAACGAATTATTTGTTCTGTTGTGTTTTGGTCCACAGTTGGTGATGATGTAATATTGTTTTCTCTCAGTCACCTACTTATCTGTAAAAAAACAACATTTGAGGTCATGATACTATTTGGCGTCTTTCTCTGCCCCAAGGCCCGATGCTATTGAAGCAATGTAGAATATCAAATGACGTTTTGATGGATGGATTTTCTTAACAAACAAAAAAAAGTGTCACAGATTGTGTCAAAATGACGCCACACCCCCCTTCCCAGATCAAGACGTGGACCGGAGCGATACAGTAGTTACTTGAACTTTGAGACCAGTGGACCAGTTATATTGCTGTGCTGTGAATTATGGGAATTGTAGTCCTGGGATTGTTGAAGATTGTTGGTGGTCTCCGATCTCGCCTGAGAGAAATAAATGTGCGTCACTGTTGATAAGATGAGAGAAGTTGCTGCTGGAAGTCACTCTGAACGCGGGCGCGTTAGCATTTTTCGTTCACAATGACAAAAATGCTAACGTAGCATGAAGAGGCTAACATAGCATGAAAATGCTAACGTAGAAACAAGCCCGGAAATGCTAACGTAGCATGTGCTCTCCGGTTACGTTAAGCCCTCTGTGAATGACCTTGTTGTGCCCCATTCTATCATCATCTGTTCATTACGATAAGCTAACCGGCTTAGCGGCCGATTTTCTTAATGCAGGAAAGTGTGTGGGAATCGGTTGGGCAAATTCACCCTTTAGGAGGAAAAATCAAACGTCAGGTTAACGGACAATGTGCAAAAAAAGTAAAAAAAGAAAAAGTCCCAAGGCGCAGGGTTTATAGTGTCACGTTACGCTTATGTGTTAATCTGTGTGTGAGTGTGTGTGTGTGTGTGTGTGTGTGTATGGAAAGTGTGTGTGCGAGTGCACGCAGGGTGTGTATCTATGAGTAGGTCTGGTCAGGTTGCATGTTGATTATATTTCAATGAGCTTACACTTGGGACCGGATGCCTGTATGACGTGACTTCAGCGTACTGGGGGGAGGACATGCGGCGATCAACAGACAAACACTAACTCCCTCGCCCCTTCTAATCCTCGTGTCATCAGACCCTCCCCTCCTTGTTAGTGTCTTCTCACATCCTTTCCACCAAAATGACACGCCTCGTGTATTGTGTACCTTCAGCGAAATCGCACCCGGCTTTAATTTAAAACATTATTTCCCAAGCGTGCGGCCGTCTGTGTCGTTTATATTTCTGTGATTATTACTTTTAGTCCCAGAGCCTCTCAGACTAGAGGCACCCCCCTGTAGGAGTTTGCTTTGAGTGGTGGATCAGAAGAAAAGCCCGGATGATGTACGAGGTGACAGTGATTAATTCCCTGGGCGGTGGGAAGCAGTCGGCAGCATGCGTCTGCAGCTCTCTTCCCCCGGGTCTCCAGAAACAAAACCTCATCAGCTTTATCTCCCCGCCATGACGACGCCACCGCCGCTGGTGACTTCTGTCCCCGTTTTTTTTCTTACTCTCTCGCGGTGAGCTCTCCTTCTACGTGCCCGTATCTAAAAAGGCGATATTTTGGAGACAGCGGTTTGTTTCTCCGGTTGTAAATATGTGGAGGTCGTGTGCCTCCAGGCGCCGCATTCAATCTCTCTTCCTTGTGTTTTTATTTGTGCGTGCGTGTCATCATTTTCAACTTATACGACTCCTTCCGCTCCCGCTGTTTTTCTCCCGTTACCCTGTTTCCCGCTCTTTCTGTCCCTCCCCCCCCCCCCCTGGTATTACTCCTCCTCGCCACCACCTCGTTCCGGTCTGGCGAGGCGGGTGGGGCTAGGAGGTTCTCGTTCGCTACTGGGTGTGCTCTGTGCAGGAAGTGGGGGTCTGTCGATGTCTCTGTGTGTACCCCGTGACAACATCGTGTATCTCATTTGCAGCTGTAAATAAACATGTTCTGGTCGAAGAGAGCGGAGCGCTGTGCGTGTTCCCTGTCATTTCTTTTTAGAGTTTAGTTTTAGTTTTGTCGCGGGATTATCGGGTTTTTATACTAAGTATTTGGTTTCGGTAGGAATATATATATAGTATGTCGAAACAGTGTGTAGCTAAAATACTTAGCTCGATAAAATGACAAAATCTAAAGACACAACATTTTTATTACGAAATTATGACAGGAATAGAAGGGTATGAAATAATAATTATGAAATACTGAAAATGTCAACAGTTGCCTCAGAAACTGTTCTGGATAATGTATTGAAATAGACTCCTGGCTTAATTAGAACATTAACCTGAATCTGTCATTAGCTGAAAACAGAGGACAAAGTCATCTACTAATGGCTATTAATTACATACAGCTGAACTTGGACACACTTTGTTTTTACAGGGGTAGTGATCAATTATGTCTTCCGATTTTTTTTCCTCCAAAATAATAACCGTCACATCTCGCATTTTTTGTGACAAAAGAACAAACAAGAGCACAGGAAAAAATAACAGCCTGAAGAAAGCTGTTGTGTTGCTAAATTGCTATTAAATTGACCTGCGGAGAACTGTGCTTCATAATAAAGCGTTTCCAGCTCTCTGTAGCTCATTTAAAGCAAAATATCGGGACTCTCAGTTCAGTAGCCCTGTCTGGGCATTGAAACACACACACATACACACACATTGGCTCCGACAGCAGTTTGTTAACAAGGAAAACAAACGCAAATTCATCTCTCACGGGTAGGATCAGAGGGGATTCTGTTTCATCAAACACGGCCTCTTTATAATGAGGCATGGAGATGAAGGAGAGGGTTTTGTTCCTGGGATGCCAGGATTAATACAAACACACACTACTGGTGTCTGATATGTACTTGTGTACTTGTTGATCTACTGCAAGGTGTACAATAAGTATTACAAAGTATTTGTAAAATGAGAACACTATGATTCGGGTGCATTAAAAAGTAGTGGACGAATGTTCCTGCTACACTACGACTAACACTCCTTCTCACACACACATACACAGCTTGTGGTGTTTCAGTTCACTAAATGGAAAATGACATGCCAAGAGAAGATGGCAAAGTTAGTGCAATAAAGTAAGGTTTAGTGATGTAGCAGACACTTTTATCCAAAGCGACAGTGATTTTTGTTTTAGATACATTTATTAAGTCAAACATCTTTGACTTAATTGAAACACCATTTGTGGACATTTGGGATTCGAACCCTTAACCTTTCGGCTGGCAGTCAAACACCCTAACCACTGCAGTCTCGGATGTCCTGCCAAGCAATCGTCTTAGTTCGCCAAGTCTCCCACATCGGACTGATGCCATTTGACATGGAAGCCACAAAACGTTACACACCACTTAAAGCCTGCAGTTGCTTCAGTATCGATCGTACGCATTGATTGCTCTCAACTTCACTGTAGAAAATTGCTTTGGATAACGCTGTCTAAAAAAATGGTAAACAAATCAATGTTGAATGTATGTAAAAAATCATTTTCTCTTTCGCAGCACACTTGTAAACATGTTTACACATTCATAGCGACTGCATCCGTAGTTTCTTCTGTGCCATGCTGTGCTGCACACGTACACACGCTAGTACACACACCCACACTCTCTGCCAGTCATTAATGTTTGGTAAAGTTAGCTGACGGCCTTCGCATCGCCAGGGAAGTGGAGCCCACTCCACAAATCCCCGTCTCTCCGTAAGCCGCTCGGCTGGCAGCCATACGTGACCCTTAATCTACCTGCTTTCCAGAACCTCCCCGTTGGTGGGCTCTGCCAGCCTGGGTGCCCCACCTCACCTGGGTGAGCAAGAGGAGAGGAGAGCGGAGAGAGAGAGGAGAAGCCGATGTGTGCAGGAGTTGTGGAAAATACGGTGAGGCTTCTTGTCGAAAGTTAACCGTGAAGTGTTTGCACCAGAAAGCGATGGTGCACTTAGGCACCGGTTTAAAGCTTTTAAATAAAAGGTCAAGTTATTTAACTGTGAAGAGTTTTGCACGAGACACAGTAGTAGACGTCACTGCTGCCGTTAAGCTAATGTTAAAAGCTAGCTTAAAAGAAGTTACTTGTCAAGTGTTGGTTTATCGTGAATGCGGTTTACTGCGAAGATTATAGCAGGCTTTGGCTTTGGCGGGGAAATGAGACAACGGGTCCCTCGTGACTAACGGGACACTGCATGGAACCCTGTGCTCAAGGACACAGCTGGAGCCCAAATGAGCTCTGGTTTGGTTTTCCTTTATGGAGTGGTACAGCATCCGAAAGTAGGGTGGAAATGAACCCCTCGGATGTGATGAGGGCCCTCCTGGACATTCACCAGGGGAACTCTTGGGGGGAGGAAATTAAACTGTTCAAATGAGATATACTGTATATATTATATATATTATCCTATTTTTAAATATGCATGTCTTGTTCTGTGTCGGGATATTGCGTATAACGTGGGTTAAAACATGTGGGGGGGGGGGAGTAGGCGGAGTCAAAGCAAAGGTGAAAAACCCCATTAAATCTTTGCTAAACGACCACGCACAAAATGGCACACGAAGCAGACACCTTGAGCACAATTTACACACCTTTCTGGTGAATTTAATTACCATTCAATCTCTAAATGCTTGGGCCTAAATGGTATTCCATATATAGAGTATGTTCTCTATTTAAAAAGTCGTTGCATTAACGCGTAATGGGGAAAAACATTAGCAAGATGTCATTTACTTTTCTCTAAGTAGAATCCAATCACACTCAATTGACCCCCCCCGACAAATTGCCTATCAAATGAACGAGTGGGCCAGATCATTCATCGTTAAAAGTGCTGCTCAAGGTATTGTTTTTCGATAGCATTATCTTGCAATGGGAATAATTAAGCCAAACATTAGCGTTGGTTAAAACGATGGCTAAACCCTCCGAACTATCGGTGAGTACTGCCTGTTCCTGGAGCTTAGATTGTAAGATTATTAAAGTGCTTTTGTTTAAAAGATATTTTGTTATTTTTCAGGCTGGGAATCGTCCTCAAAGTCTTTGCACTACTGCATCCCACATGCTCATTATCTTATACCAAGACTCATATCCAGAACTATATTGACCGCTTGTTCCTTGGTTAACGCATCTTTTTCTCAGCTGCTCATCCAATCAGATGCAGTAGCGAGGCCATTAAGGTTGAACTCTGGTAAAACCAGTTGACATCAAAGCTGTCATATTTTATGTATGTGGAAACGAGACAGCAGAGCGGCAGCATTATGCTAGATTTGCCGTCTTCTGAATTGAAATGCTCTCGCCACTGTATGTAATGCCTGTCTAAGACTCCCACGGAAAAAATTAAACGACATCGTTGCTCGGAAAAAGAATAAGCCACGTTACTGTGAGTCATTTAGCGGATGCTTTTATCCACAGTGAGTTTGTCTTTTCTAGATAGACGTACATTTTATTACTAGGAAGCATATGGTGGTTAGGCATCTTGCTCATGGATGCTGTTGGGGGAGATTGGGTTTCGAACCCAGAACATTTTGGCTGGGATTCACCCTAATGCCAGGATCAGACTATATAAAACATGTCTTTTACGGTGGTCACCATGTCAAATTAGGCGATTATTGCATCATAAAGTCTTGCCGTGATGCGGGCTGGGGACAGGGCACACTAGACACTTGACCGCAAACAACAATCAAGTCAAGCCATGATATACGTTCCGCCGGAAAGCTATACATATCCGATAGCTACGACAACGCCAGATAACAATGAAACCCATATACATCAACTCGAAGGGATTCAAAATGTAACAGAGAGGTTTCCATACAAGTGTTCAACCTAATTACTATGTTCAACATATCACGGTGCGATCGGGTTAGGACACTAATGGAAAAAAACTGCAGGTTTCTTTCTACTCAAATAACTTGGGGCTAGGTATAATGTAAGATTGATTATATACATTTTTTATGTGGTTAGTTAGACAGTTATTTTACCAGATTGACACAACTTCAAAACTAAAGTATGCATTTCTGTGTGTGTCTGTGTGTGCGCGTGTGAAAGAACATTTGTGCCCCTAATTTAAATGTAATCTATTGTCGTCTTGGTCCAGCTGCCGAATATAACATGATATATATATATATACAGTATATCCACTGACACGGTGATACTAGCTTAGAAATGCATGTGAAATTGTGGACGTACTTGCTAAATATGGAGAAAAGTGGAGCGAATATCTTAGTTACAACAATATTTATCTAACAAAGCATTTTTGTGTCTATTCGTATTCAGTCAGTTTGGGAAATGTCAAAATACAAAATCGCCCAAAAATGTGAATCCACCCCCTTATATTTTAACGATTCTGTGGTACAACCCATTCCTAAGTGTGCCCACACCCCGACAAATGAAATGCACTTTGTGGTTCTTAGCCCTGCTAAATATAAACCCTGATAATGACAATCACTAGGAAAGGAAATAGTATGGGTGGAATAAACAGTTTATAGTTCATTACCATCTGCGACTGTGCAGAGCCAAAGTGCTCAAAGTAACTAAATTCACCGTTGGCAAAATGTCAAACTCTTTGCATGCCAATCATTGGCTGAGGTATGCTAGGTCTCTATTAGCCTAATATGTCAAGAGTTGCTCTCCCTGCTTTTAGACCAACAGTAATGTGCCTCGGGGGTTAGCTTGAAAAAAATATTAATTTGCTAAACGGCATGAAATTACCCCCCGCCGTCCGTCCGTGATTGTCTGCCGGAGTGCGTGGCATCGCAGGTGATTTCTGTAAGTAAACTTTGCCTGCCTGGTCAAACCCAGGAACACATCGAGAGTGGCAGACTTTCATTTTATTTTTTTCCGCCGTCTCCATGGCGTAGCCGTGTGTACCCTCATTACCGTAACAACCCGAGTGGGCAAAGCGGAATCGTGGTGCGGCACAGCTCTGACAGCAGTCTCGCAACGCTAGCCCCCCTGCCTGTCAAATCGGCCTCCGGTGGTTTCCACCGCTAATGAAGCGGAATATTCTGGCGTCCGACTCCAAAATAGAGCTGTGTATTTTGGACACACAGATATGAATACAGGCGGGTCGACTTTGGCTTATTAACGAGGCATGAGGCGGGGGGGGGAGCGGACCGGCAGACAGGATTAATTAATTACAGAGTGACATTTGTGAATACTAACCTTCTGCTAGATATCACAGCTAATGAATATGCATGCGGCGCTATGAAGGGACGTGTCCGACAACAACAACAAAATATAGAAACCCAAAACAAGATATCTAACGTCGTGGTGTCGGTTCAGTACCTAGATGTCCACATTGCTGCTAGCCCACTGATAGAACCCCTTAGATTTTGGGGGAAATATTAATTGAATTTGACCGTTAAAGGTCCCCTGTTTTACCCAACAGGTGTGAGGTTAACGAGCCAATTTTGAGAGCTAGCCATTCATGGCGGTACACGTGAAAATGTCCACCCAGATGATCAACTGCCAGCGTGTCTGCAGTCGGTTGGAAGGCGCTTACGTAGACGGGACAAACCGGGGGAACTAACGTGTCGCCTTGAGTCGATCTGTTTTTAATTATTCCGACTAGATGCGCGAAAAGTTACAAAAGGCACAGATTGTAAAAGGTTAGCGAATAGCTTTATTTAACTTTGTAGTTGTGACGGTGAAATTCTTTTGGGGGGAACTGGAATTGAAGTTTATCTGGCCTCGAATGGTTTTGCCTTCGGCCAACTGTTCTCACAGTAAAGCGCTTACAATATAAATAACAAACATTATTCAACACACCTGGAGGTAGGGGACAGGAGAAACACCAGAGCTGCAGTACAGCACGGTCTGGCCGGAGTACGATAAGAAGCAGTAATATTAAGATTGATGGTTTAATCAAATTCACAAGATAAAACATGAATAAATAGATCAAATGAACTAGAGAAATTTCAGAAAAAACTGTGGTGTGCAGCTTGCTGAAAATAAGGTTTTTAGTACCTGGTGTATTAGAAATGTACAGTCGAGTGATGTGAAGTAGTGCTGTAGTTTTATGGTGGCTGCTAGGGTGTTAAATGATGCTTCTTGGGTGTTTTGGACGGTTGCTAGGGTGTTAAATGTTGCTTCTTGGGTGTTTTGGACGGTTGCTAGGGTGTTCAGCTAAAGCTGCACACCTAATAAGTATGGTAAATAGGAATACGAGTATTTATGGTGAATTTAGCCCCCGGTCAGCGTACTAAAGGTATCGATATTCATATCAGTTGATATGTCTTCCTTTAATATCCGTTAAATCAATTAGAAGGCACTGCACTGTAGTGTAGTCAGGTCAAACTAATTTAAAAAAAAAGTCATTACCAGCCAGCTATTAACAGATGATATAGAGACCATGTTTCCTTAAGTCCTCAGGACCCCACCCCCCACCCCAAAGTGCTGCCATAATTTGGACGCTCAAATTCATTAATGTGCTAATTATGGCACATGAGTCGTTGTAATAGGGCTTTTTTTTCTATTTCCAGGGACGGGACAGAATATTAAATTAAAAGGACATCGGTGTTGATTAAGGGGGAACCATGTCCATGACCTCTTGGTGAATTATGGTTGGGGCCATATCCCTCGCTCCCTGCCGATGTTAAATCAGTAAGGATGGCATAAGGATAACCAGTAACAACTAACACTCAAGTTCACTCGACTGTGTGTTAATTAGTTATTCATTAATTCGTTAATTAGTGTGCATGATTAATCTCAGATGTGTACCGGCTTGATTCAGCATGTTTAGGAAGTAAACCTGCAGGTTAACTGGTAATCTCACTCCCTGTTTTGGATTGGTTCACATAAGCGCCAGGTGACGTCACTTGCAGTAACATCACCTGGCACCAATTTGAGCCAATCAGAAAAGACACGTGCTACGAACCAGTGGGTTTTTTTTAACAGCGATTGAGCTGTCACTGATGTTCGAGTTAACGCTCGGTTAGTAAATAAAAAAACTAGTAATTAGTAACGGTGCGATAGTAACTCATATTTTGCTAACGTCGTAGAGTAACAAACGGCACACCAACGGCCAGTGTATTCCTTCTGACGTCTGTCACTAGAGCTCTTCAGTTCGCTGTAACACCGTGAGCCGACGACACTGCCTGCCACACTCACGTTGGCAGTCTATCCCTCCCCTCCACCCCTGTAGCAAGACGGATGATACCTGCCACCTTTTAGCAAGCGCCGAAGGTGAAATGACATTTGAGTGTCGTGCCAAATGAGAGGGAGAGGGAGGGAGGGAGAGAGAGAGAGAGAGACTCCACTCTCGCTGGCCTCCCTGTCAGGAACCATTACTGTTATTTTTGTATTCATATATTAAACATACATTTCATTTTATTTTGGTCGGACCTGGGATGCCTGTCCTGCTTGGAAGATGGGCCAGGAGATAGGAGATAGATCACACGACGTCTGTCTGCAGATCTGATCTGCCGTGAGAGGAGACACTCTCTCTCTCTCTCGCGCTCTCTCGCGCGCTCTCTCTCGCTTCGTCTCTCGCCTCCTATCAAACAGCATGTAAGTGGAACAAAAGGGAGAGAGAGACAGAGTATGGTGTTGGAGGTGGAGTAGGCAACTCAGCAGAATGCTAAATTAACTGTAACTTCATTTTGAAGGACCGGGGTCTCCTCCATCACCATGCACACACACACACACACACACACACACACACACACACACATAAGCTATACAAATGCACACGCTTCACACACTCGCACACACACACATACACATATCCACAGTGATGGATATGTGTGTTAGTTGATTTTTATATACAAGACAATCGCTTTTGTTTTGTACGGACGTCATCAAAAATGATTGCTGCCAATGTTCCGGTTTGTGTAGCAGCATAATGGGAACCGCATGCAGAAGAGAACACAGAGAAACCACACACGAAGACAGTAGTTATCCAACAGATATCCCCAGCAAGACCACAGGCATATACAGTACATACTATGTATTTATTTATACAAATATATTTTTTAAATTATTTAAATATTACATATGCAGGGCTAATATCGTTCTGGTATTCATCACAGACAAATCACAGGAAAAACATGTATTATAATTGCTCATGATACATATACTTTAAATAACTAGTTATGAAAATGCCAGTAGCATGCTAGGTACTGGTGTATGTTACACAGCTAGTTTTGAATATGAAAAATAAAGTGGGCTGTTGTCAGTTAAACACATTTTGGATGTCACACGGGAGTTCAGCTCATGCAAGGTGAGTATTTGCTCAGTAAGGGCGGCAGTTGAAACGCTCCTCCTAGCGAAGGTGTCGAGGTGTCCCTGAGCAAGACACCTCATCCTAACTGCTCCCGACGAGCAGGCTGTCTCCTTGTATGGTAGACACCGCCGTCGGTGTGTGAATGTGTGCGTGAATGTGTGCGTAGGAATAGATTAATGCGAGGCGCTAATTATAAAGCGTTTTTGAGTGGCCACTCAAAGTGGTTAGAAAAGCGCAACATAAATGCAGTCTATTACATTACCGTTTACTCTGCTCTCTAAATTGTCTGCCATCTGTGTTTAAGTCAGGCAGGATGACTGTTTGGTGGACGCGGTGACCTCGGTACACTACAGGCAGACGGGCACGTCTTTGTAAGAGCACGTACTGATACTCGTATGCAACATATTTTATACAACGGGGTAGAATAATATAACGATAACTTCTTTCCACCCGGTATTCAGCACACAATCTTTTCCTCGTCCTTGTTCTTTTCGGTTGCCAAGGAACCCGGACGGATCTTAGTGGAATAGAGGCAAGCGCACGAAAGGAAAAAGAACATAACACAAAAATCATCATTGGTGTGTTCTTAAATTAAATTAAATTTGAACAAAGAGTCGATTTGATGCAACATTGAAATTATTTGAGAAAGGAAAACAACAGTTCATTTTTTTCATATTATATACTCGTAGATAACTGACGTTTGGCACACCTTCCACCACAGATGCGTATATCTTGTTGACGTGCAAGAGCAAGTATTAAGAAAGGGTTTTTAATGTATTTTCAAGTTTAAGATATTTGTAATTTCTTTCCACACGCAAACAAGCAAATCGCACTTGAAGTAGCAGCAAACTAAATGCTAACAGTATAGCATACACCGAGGCCCGCCCAACCAGAGACACACAGAAACCCACACACATTTCCTGTCAAACTAGCGACAACTAAACGACTTTGACTCGAGTATTAGTCGAGCATTAATAGCCCCATGTCCCCCATCCCCCAACACACACACACACACACACACACACATATCTCGACCCCAACCCCCGTAGCATCTGTGCTACAAAACGAATGGCCGACGTCTGTCCGTGCTGGTCCCAGGCCAGTAGCCAGCGACCGGACAAACCATGTCTGCTGTCTCACTCTCTCCGGCTCACCCCCGCCCCACTCCAAACCCTTCTCCCAAGACCACCGATCTCGACGGATCAGTGGTCCGCTGCCATGACACCCACGGAAAGGTGGGTGGGGGCGGTCACTGTCGGTCAGGGGCTAAATGCGACAGGGCCAGCTGCTCGTCGTTCCCAGGCCAAGCAGACTGCCTCCCGGCGGTTGGGGCCGGGTGGCAGAGCGGGGGTGTGGGAGGGTGTGGGGTGATGCCGGCCAGGGGTGTGTGTGTGTGTGTGTGTGTGGGGGGGGGGGTCTGGCGGTCAAGCGTGGACATGCACTCCCCCAAGCTCGGACAAATGAGCCGAAGCGCGTTCCAAACAACGGCCGTTTAGAAAACATAATGGGTGTGTGATCTGGGAGACGACGCTGGCTTTAGTTTAGTTTTTTTGTTGGGTTTTTGGAGTTCTTACATCTTCAATAGAAACACGCTTCCTGTCGTTGAGACTGAGATGCTACCCCGCCGTTTCATCACCGGCATTGTCACTACTAGCGGGTCTCACTCCCCGAGATGAATGGTTCTGGGTTCGATCTCCGATGCCTGTAGCCTGCAAGATGTCAGCCCCCCTCCACTTGCTCCATAATGACCCGTATCTATATGTTCTGCACAGCAGAGGAACAAAGAAGACACAAAGTTTACATTATACAACGGTAAGAAATGGAGCCAAGCACACGTCAGTCTCGGTATGTGGATGAGCCGTGTGCATCTGTGCGGGCCATATGTAGAGTAGGCTAGGGCGAGCTCAGAGGATTTCGCTCAATTCACTTGTCATATTTGAACGTCTTGTAGCCCCTAGTCCACGGACGACGGAGACACAGAAGGCGCCGTGTGTGTGTGTGTGTGTGTGTGTGTGTGTGTGTGAATGATAAGTATGCCTCTGAGACTGCGATGGGGGATGATGGAAAGTCATTAAGTGAACTCATTCAGTGCCCTTACGGGGGCATGTGTATGAATGGTGATCGGTGTCTGTCCGTCTCGAACGCTCAATGTTAGCTTTTTTTTAAGCTAACATGTTGCTCCATTGTGGTTGCTGTGTGAACAGGTGTGTCATTTTGTTTGTGTGTTTGGAAGAGCTGGATATGCCAATATGCTGTGTGTGTGTGTGTGTGTGTGTGTGTGTGCGTGTGTGTGTGTGTGTGTGTGTGTGTGTGTGTGTGTGTGTGTGTGTGTGTGTGCGTGTGCGTGTGTAAACACAACATAAGAAAGAGATTTTCTTATTTTATATCATTATTTTGTTATTTAGTGGACACTTATGTCCTTGCAGTGAACTCTTGTGCCGTGTGAGATACAAAATGGCTGCCGTGTTCCAGAAGCCTATGGAACATATAGAGGTATTTCAGAAGTATTTACCAAGGTGTGTAACGGGCCCAGCCTGTTGGAGCTAACAGGTTAAATGCGGTCTCCACATTTTATCTGAATAGCACTTTTATGACAGCCAACAGATGGAGATCTGAGACTCGCCACTGAGCTTGAGTATAATTTCGATATACACTGGAAAACACGAAAGTAATTATCTTTTTTACTGCCCGGTGGTACGTGCATTAAAGGGAAAAGTATGACAGACATATCTTTCTGGCCTCATTAACTGTGATTGACAAGATTCAATGTCTTCCGAAAATGGCTTTATCGCAATTGCTGGGTTTTTATTCGAAGTCAAATTGAATCTACGTGTCGTAAAGTAAGATACCGGGCAGTTAGTGCTGATTAGATGAACAGTCAGAGTAGCCATAAAGTAAGCGTGTGTGTGTGTGTGTGTGTGTGTGTGTCTGTGTGTGTGTGTGTGTGTGTGTGTGTGTGTTCACTTTTGCTTACTTGCAGTGCTTAGTTCAAGTTCACTTCAGTTCAGTGTCCTTAATTTCTGCCGCAGATTTTTGAATGACAGATTTTGGACAAAACACCGGAT
>OOFB01016376.1:3956-23019 GCA_900323305.1 Trachyrincus murrayi | reverse complement strand
GGGGGGGAGGGAGGGGGGGGGGGGGGGGGGGGGGGGGGGGGGGGGGGGGGGGGGGGGGGGGGGGGGGGGGGGGTATATTCCCCTCCACAAGGTTTTTTCCACAGAATAATTTGTCTTTGTTAAGGGGAGCAGCGCAGAGTAGCACACACAGGACACGCTGTTCATGTGCCAAGTTGTGGTAACAGAAAAGCCCGGTACAGCATTGGCCAGTGTGGTTCTGACACGCAAGGGCGGTGGTTTCAGGAGGTGGGTGGGGTGTGTGTGTGTGTGTTGGGAGGAGGTAGGTGGGGTGTGTGTGTGTGTGTGTGTGTGGGGGGTGAGTGGCTCGGAGGCCGCTGGAAGTGTGCTGTCAGATCCAATGACAGATGGGCCGCATGGCACACAGACTCCCCTCTGATGCTCTGCACACAACGAGAAATCTATTTAGGAGATGGCGCTCTGTCTGGAGCGACTCATTTGGCTCTGATGAAGAACGCTGGAGCGTGAGCACGGGGACCCTCGCACATCCCTAAAAGGATTTCTAAAAGGCCCAGATGTGCCATGGACTGAATTTAAATTAACTTTGTTTACCCCCACGGGGGCTATTTAAGAAGCTGCCTTGTCAGATTATATAGCAGTCTTTGTATTCACCAGAAATGTCTGTAGTGATCTTCCTGTCCCCAGGTACAGCGGCAATATGCAAATATAACCTCGAAACGACATTAATATCAAACAGATATTAAACAGACAGGTGGGAACGAGAGGATTGATATGGTGGTCTTGGGCTGTGATCTGTGATGATGGATCAGGGATGGATCCTGCGACTCTCTGACCACAGAGAGACCATCTGTGCACCAGCACAGCCTGTAGATCCCTGAAGCAAGAGAGTTGTGAACATACTGTATGTTTTGAACCACGGTCACCTGGACCAAGGCTTTCATATCATGTGCTTGACCTCCTGAGAGAAGTGATATCATCCACATTACGCCATTATTCTTGCATAGGTTTCCCTTTATATTTATCTGTGAGAGCATTCATTTTTGTTATCCAAATTAAGTGAAAATTTGACACAATATTTACTGCATCCGGAGACCCACCTGTGACATACGAGACATAAAGGAGCGTTTCGCTTAATGCTAGAAACGTCAGGCTGGAGACAAGAGGCTTAATCACTGAACAGATACCCAACAGACGGGGCTTGATTGCAGAGGACACCACGTCTACAAAAGAAGCCCGGCTCGAGTGAAGCCAGGCTGGACGCAAATCAAGAGAAGGGCCATCCAGAAGGGGCGTGGACGTACGGGGGAGTGCTGCCTGGCAGACGGGTAGCTGGGGGTGGTGGGGGCGGTGGTGGTGGGGGCGGTGGTGGTGGTGGTGGTGGTGGTGATGGAGGCAGAGCAGATGAAACGGACCCTATAAAGCTCCTGGCGGCTGAATAACGGCTGAAAGGGCGAGTGGAGCGGTTGGCCTTCGTCTTCTTCTTCCTCTCCTGGCTTTGTTACTTCCTGTCCTGATTCCACACAACGCTTTGCGCTTTGATCTCCCTTCCTGCCTTTCCCCAGAGAGAGAGAGAGAGAGAGAGAGAGAGAGAGAGAGAGAGAGAGAGAGAGAGAGGGTTTACCATAAACACTACAGCACAACCCTTTTATTTGTCAATTCCTCTCACTGTTTGGGATCAATTGTTCCTTTCTCTTCCTTTCTTTGCCATGACATTCCCCTATAAAAGTAACAAGACCCCGTCGTGAATAGGGTTTTCCAGTAAACCACTGTAAAGCCACGCCTCTCGTTGTGTTTCTTCCCATATGAAGTTATGCAAGAGCACTTCCTTGCTTCACTAATCCTGTGTGAGGTAAGATGCCGTGGCTCCCTGCCATCCATCTGAGTCATTCAGACCAATACCACGTGCAGCCTGAGGGGGGTGCTGTGGCGGCGGCCACCATTTTCTTTTTCTTATTTATTGTTGCATCATTGTTGGGCAGATAATCTGGTGATTATTTGGAAAACCCTGGGAACACTGCGTCATTGTGTTAAGGTCATGACTGCATACGGTCTGTACTGTACGGTCACTTCCGCAAGGGGACCGTGGAACGATTAGCAAATGTTTGGTATAGTATATTTATACTAAACATAATATGCTTTGTAATAAAGTGTTAATTAAAAAGCTTCAATTAGACTTAAATGAAACCATATGACCAAAGGCCTGGTCTTGAGCATGACTCGTTCCTAAAGCTTTTCCATTTTTTATTTGGTGAACCATGGATTTTCTTTCTTTTGTTTCTCTCTTAACCTCAAACATGCCTCTCCGCTAGGACCTATTTTCTATGATAACATCACCATCGCATCATCTCACACGTGTCTTTCATTTGGACACGTAAACAGCCAAACAGCCGGTTTGCAAGACAAGTTTGTTTTCCGTAATCAGACAAAACATGGAAAGGGATGCTGATTGGCTACAGAGACCACGTGATGCACTTCCTGTCACACTGCTGTATCCTAACCACGATGAACTGTTGGTACTTCACATGGGACTGGATCAAGTGAGGCTGCAGTAAATACACATGGAGGTGATAGTAAGGAGCAGGGAGCTAGTAACTGGTGGCTGAACTTGGCCAATGGATGGAGGTTTGTCAACACAGCAAATGCAATGTCATCGGCTTTATGATTTTGGCCCACATGAAGTGGAGAAGAGTAAGTCAAGTGTTTGTGACAGGCCTGTCAGCTACCTCATAAATACAGTACACACACACACACACACACACACACACAATCAATCTATATAGTAGAAAAAGGTGCTTAGTAATACATTTCATGGTGTGTCATTAGAATCAAAAGGCATAGGTTATTACACGTTTCAGGTTGAAAAAAAGGAACTGTGGGTGCTTAATCATTTACATTAAGTCATGACACCAGAGTCGTTTTCCAAACAATTATTTGCTGTAGGTAGGCCTAGTAAGTGCTGAATAGTTCAATGAAATGCTTTGAACAAATATAATAAAAAATATGATTACATTCTCTACCCTATAACAGTAACTCTGATCTCATCCAAATAGGCCTACTGCTCTTTGTGCCTTGCTGCTGTCAGGCGATGAAAGACAGTGGCCATCAGTGGCCAAGTGGTTGATTGCAATGACCTTTGACCTCCATGGACAGACCGTTAACTCATTGTGAAGTCCTCTGCAGGCTGATTGTTGGGTGTAGTGTACACACTAAAAGCTGTGGGATCTGATTGGTCCAGTGATTACTCAGGTCCGTGTGACCATGTGCTCCAAGGCCAGGTGTTTCACTAGAATCCTCCTTCTCCACTTGTGATTGGTGTTTTCCACACAGACCAGCATGTGCTGGAGGCGTGATGTGAAATGTCTCTTTCCTTGGTTTAGGCTCTTTCCTTGGTTTAGGCTCTCAGTGTGAGTCTCTCACACATGGTAACAAACCAACAACTCCCCCTAGTGGTCCTAATCGGTATGTCAGCGTAACTTCAGCCTGGCATGACCCTAAATGATACCCTTTGGCTCTAATATTAAAATATATAAAAGTATATTAAGTAATAATCGTGTATTAAATACGTTTTTCTCTTTAATCAGGATTGAATTGAACATCATGATAGAACTACATTTTTGTAATTTAGTTGGTAATTCTGAGGATTTTTTCCAGTATCTTTGATTTTTGAAGGGACTTCTCACTGAAGCAGGAGACAAGGGATACCTGCCTTGGTGTAGCCTGACCAGTGTCCCCTTGTGGTCGAATCTGTCGTTACATCTAATCAAGTTCATGGCTGTATAATGAAGCCTTAGATACATTGGATGCCTTCTTACTCAGTACAGTAGGATCGATCTATGATTACAAACTCCATTCATTTTCTTATGTGTTGAATTCTCTTTAAAACCAATAAAAACAAATGTTTATCAACACACAACGTCAAATGTATTTATTACACCATTACAGACATGGATTAACAAATGCAAATTCATGATTTCAATTTCATTTGTGTGTCATAATTACTGTAGACATTGATGATTGATCATTGTTTCTTTTCACTTCAGCCATCACTTTTGTTCAAGATTTTATTTCCTCAAATCTATTTGAATTGATCCCTGTGTTGTGAGTGGATGGAATTTACTCGTCACTCAAATATTTTCAACAAAAGTCCTGGCTGCAGTAATCTGGGATCCAGCAGTCCTACTATGTTATAGCAGAACTTCTGATCCATCAGTCCTACTATGTTATAGCAGAACTTCTGATCCAGTCCTACTATGTTATAGCAGAACTTCTGGGGGGAGAAGTAGAGATATTCTACTGAAGAAAACTCATTCTCACGAGTGTATGAAGCTTTCAGAAGGGGATTTCTACAGTGTGTAGTTCTACAGTGGCCCGTCTACACGTTGTTGATTTGAACAACACTTTTCTACAGTTTACTACTGCTGGCCGAGTTTGTGTTCGCCAATTACACGCTTATAGAGCCCCCCCTGCAGCGACATGATTGGTCGAAACAAATATGAAGCGAAAGAAAGAGAAACGCCCCGTTCACCAGATCTGAGACTTCAGATATGAATCTGAAGTCTTTAGATATGAATCTGAAGTCTGATTTGTGAGACTAGGCTGCGGTGACACAGTTAGTGCATGTTAAAAACAGATTAGACTAATTGTTATTGTAATGTTATTGTTAATGCATGCCCAAGAATGCAACAGCCAAGAAAATACTCCTGGGCGTCGCCGGCCTCATTCCTCTGACGAACCTTCGCTTCCCTGTAGAAAGTCAGGTCTCTTCAGCGTGTCCGTTATCGCCGCAGCGTAGGGTCGGTCTTCTGGGTTGTCATGTAGCATCGAGTGAATTAGAGCTTGCTGCGAACGGCCAAGGAAAAACATTAAAGCGTGCTATGTCGTCATACATGCAGCATCGTAAAGTTTACTTGCAGAATGTTATGTCTACATATGAAAGTACAAATGAAGGAGACCTCTTTAGGAAACTTCTGTGCAAAGCCTTGTGGAAATGTCTGATGCTTGATGCCACCCCAAGCCTGGAAACATGGTATCATGAATTACAAAATATTACAATATATTTAATGTAGCAAAGATTAACTAATGAATACAGTTGTAGTTGGATATGATATTCACACAGATATGATTCAATAATGCAATGTATAACAGACTTACTTTGTCCTTTTCCTGGCCAGAAAACATCTTCCAAAGCATCATAAAATATACCAAGCCCAAGGCAAATATATCCACCTTTCTGTCATACACGGTTTTGCTTCTCTGTAATAAAACATCAAAATAAAAACCATTGAATGGGGATATCCTTTATGAGCCCCCCCGTTTTTAGTTTGTAAAACAGGTAGTCTCACTTGTTCAGGGGCCATGAAGGACCGAGTCCCCGTGCTCCTGGTTCTTTCCAGCCTGTTATCGTCATCATCGGCGTCCTCAGTGACCAGACCAAAATCCCCGATCTTCACCTCTCCATTTGATCCAAACATAATGTTGGACGGCTGAGAGACAAAAAAGGCAATGTTTTAGTTCTTCATCAAGAGGTATACAGTAGTATAGTAAGAAAATATAACCCAAACAGTATGCCACCTTGAGGTCCCTGTGGATTAGATTATTGGAGTGGATGTACTCCACACCACATATTAGCTTCGTCATGATGGCTAGACTCTCCTTTCTCCGAGTGGGATCCCGACGCAATGAGTTCTTCTCATCTATCCACACTTTGAGATTCTTAATTTCACACAGCTCCATTTGGATGTACAGGTACGGCACAGACGCATCGGTGCTTGACCTTGTTAGGAAAATATAAATGAATATGTGAATAACCTGTAACTTGACTTGAATATTGTTGAATGTTGAATATAATTGTAATGGTAGAATTAGTTACTGTGAAGTGCTGGAACTTTCACTGGTAGGATATTTGTAGTCTGATTGCTCAATCCAGGAAGTGTAATATCGAACGATATTACAATGCTGAAGTTCTGCTAAGACCATTGCCTCTCGCAGAGCTTTCCTGATCAAAATGAGCCGTAGTATACACAAGAATTAGTGGTGTATGAAAAAAATCGATTCACGTAAGAATCACGATTCTTATCTTCTGATTCTGAATCGATTCACGACTTCCAAAAATCAAATTTAATTGATTTTTTATTTCATTGATTTTTTCCTTTTTGTCTTAGGTTTGCCTTTGTGTGTTTACATTATTGCTCAGTTAATATAACTTTTTAAAATATTAAAACTACATAATCTTATACACACTTTGCTCTGCTTTCATGCCATAATTTGCCACCCTGTCTTTCTTAGCGCTCAGCGGAGTAGATCCTGACATTAGTACTCCTATTTACTGAATCGAGAATCCATTTGGATTTGGGAATCGTTTTGAATCGAGAATCGATTTTGAATCGAATCGTGACCCCAAGAATTTAAATCAAATCGAGTCGCGAGATACCAAAAGATTCACACCCCTAACAAGAATAATTCTTAGTTAAATGATCCACAAAACGATACGACGAGAAGTAAGCTGAAAGACTCTTACACTTTACAGCGCACAATCTTGACCGCATAATACTGCTTCAAGTGTTTCTGCCTGGCCTTGAAAACACGACCGAAGCCCCCCTTCCCAAGGGGCTCGATGTCATCGAAGTCATTTGCGAACCTACTGAAGGTTTGAGGGGAGAATACAGAGGAATTATACTATATAATAATACTATCTTTACACACATCAACAGAGACATCACCGTGCAGGGTGGTGTTTTCCTCACCTAGTTGTTGCACTTGTTGTTGATTTATTCTCTGTTGGTGAATTCTTTATTTTGACATCAGGAATCACATCCTTAACAGCAGAAAATGTTGAGATACGTTAAAGATGAAATTGAAATTGTCCATTTTCAATATGACAGATTCATTGGTCAAGTGATTACCTTGTCTTTACTGGGTCTGTTTAGGGCTTGCGGGAATCTTACGGCAAGTCTAACAAAATAACAACAACCAGAAAGCTTAAAAAACGACTACAGACAAGAAAGGAATGTTGAGAAATATTTAAAGCACTTACTTTATTTTAGACTTGATATCCAATTTTTCTTCCTTTGTAATAGAAAAATATCTTTAAAAAATACCATTCTAAAAATATAAATAAGGGACATAATAACCAACTGGCTAATCAATAATCAATATAACGAAACCTTCCAACGTACCTTGGGAGGTTCAGATGTATTTTTGAATAGTATCCCTCCACTTGATGTGGAGTTTGGTGTCCTTAGGGATTAAAAACAAAGTTCCTTACAGCACAGATACTATTAGCTGGTATATTATGGTTCCTTTTGAATCCTTACCATTCTGTTGGTCCCGCGTTAGATGCTGTATCCTCTTCTGACACGGCAGACTTCACAGATACCTAAAATAATAATAATAACCATCTTGGATTTATTCCGGGAGAAGTGGAAGTGATCAGCAACATTCAGTTTTCCATAAGTGAAGAAGAGGTGGTTACATTTGTATTTAAACTTCTAAAACTATATCTATCTATCGAGAGAGAGAGCGAAAGATACAGAGAGACAGACAGACAGACAGACAGTACCTTGCTGTCCCAGTCCGACTGATCTTGGAGGGCAGACCAGGCCGAATGGGCTGCCTTCTGTTTTGCCTCCTTTGCAGTCTTCCCCTCGACCTCAGCGTACTCCGTACCGCTGATGACTACTTTGTAGAAGAACCTGTGTGCACAAGTCTAAACATTTACACTAAGGTCCCTCCATGGTGATTCCATTATCGATTGTAGTTATTGATCCGATTGTGTAACCAATCTCTTTTTTTAATATATTGTGGGCAGAAAGAAATCCCGGCTAATTAACATTTACTTTCAGATTGGCTTTGTTCCATGTAAGAAAAGGGAAATTGGTAGGAAACAGTACACAAATTTTGATACTTACTGAGGGCAATGCGCAGGACCAGTTTTTCTCACCAATGTGAAGTCAAGGGAGCGCATGGTCTTCTGACAATAGTGGTTGATGATTCCTATGTAGTTGGTCTCAGTCAAGAGATGCTCTCTGTAGCTCACCTCCAGGTTTCCAAGTTCACCACTGTGAGAAAAAAAACCCATCAACACTAAAGCAGGAAGTGACTGTCCACTGTGCGATTCTGTCTGTACTCACGTTGCCTCTGGATTGTCTTGACTCAATTCACTTGTTTGATGAATTGATGACTCAACACTGAAGCTCTGATCCACGGTCTTTAAAAGAAGAAGAAACATTTAGCTTTTATATATTGTGTTGTTGTTTTTTTACATGAGAACGACCCTGCACTGACAATGACACATTTATAATCACCTGATAAACTGCCAGAGGTGTGTCAAGTTATTTCACACAGAGGGTTAGTGCTTACCTTTGAGGGTGGACTGCTACGTATCTCCTCATATGCTAGCCGGGCTGCTTCCTCCTTCGCTTCCTTCTTAGTTCTCCCGTGGGCAGTGGGGTACTGCCTCCCGTCCAGCACAAACCTGCAACATCTGACACCACAGACATCTTGAGCCGAACGGCTAACTAAATCCATGACTGGATAACGAAGAGATGAACCGTGAGCTGCTGTAGAGACTTACGGTGTAGCGTGACCCTGGTTCATAGTGGTGGACTCCACTGCCTCCAGGCTGACCCTATTCTTCTGACTCTGCTCGTTGAGCCAGCATATGTAGTTGGGTTGGGTGAGTTGGGGCTGATAGACTGGCTGTGAAGAACTACTCATGGAGAGTCCAGAGTCAGGGGAGTTGTTTTGGTCGCTCCTCTTCAAAGCATTCAACACTTGTTTAGCTGCATTCTGCCGGGCTTCTTTTTTGTTCTTTCCAACGCCCTCTGGATATGGTTGGCCATTTAATATCACCCTTTGAGTAAATCTGAGGGACATATTTAAAGAAATGTGTTATAAAGGCTGAAACAGTAGTATACAGTATTGCACAAGGTGGGGCAGTAGGCCTACACCATACACACACTAATAAACGTTTGTTGGTGGAGGAATGCCTTGATCGTGGGCGTCTTTGAGGTAGTTTGTTTGTTCAGTTAAGATTTTAACCATATAATTCTGTTTTGCCTTCCGAGATGCAGCTGATAACTATTCATATCCGAACTGTCACTTAATATATCGAACCCCTACAGCCCCAAGTCAAAATATACATCCGTCATCCGACATTGAACGCTGCTATCAAGTGGCAAGATGTTTACAACAGACCAGATGTGTAGACTACCTCTACATAACAAGATGTTTACAACAGACCAGATGTGTAGACTACCTCTACATAACAAGATGTTTACAACAGACCAGATGTGTAGATACCTCTACATAACAAGATGTTTACAACAGACCAGATGTGTAGACTACCTCTACATAACAAGATGTTTACAACAGACCAGATGTGTAGGACCTCTACATAACAAGATGTATACAACAGACCAGACTTACGTTTTAATGTGAGCAGGACCATCAGAACCGACGTCGTCGTATTTTAACTCGCAACGACTTTTCTGCACATACTCATTAAGTTTAGCGACGTAGTTTTGTGCCTCCATGGTATACGACAATGAAGACAACACACGTGTGTATTATCATACGTGTAGCGACTCTACCAGTGAAACTCCTGCGACTCTGATACTTTCGATTTCTCGGTGGCGGCGTCATGGTCGAGCACGTCACCGAGCACGTGACCCAACATGTCACCCAGCACGTGACCCAGCACGGCCCCGCCCATCAGGTTAAAACTTTTGACGCCAATTTTGACAAAAATAAAAAGCAAAAATACCAATACTTATAGTTGTACAATAAGGATATAAAATAGTACTTATAGTTGCTAGTTTTACTAGCCAACTTGCTAGTTTATGTTCATTTGGCATCCAATCTATTGCTTGCTTTAATTATTTTGTTAACATAACAGAACATGCCCTGGCATGTTCATGCCCCAAAAACTGCCATGCTCAATAACTACTGCTATTGAGATACCAGCAGAGGTGGCAAAAGTACACACATTCTGTACTTAAGTAGAAGTACAGATAATTGTGTAAAAAAATACTTTGATAAAAGTAGAAGTACTGATTCAACTTTTTACTCAAGTAAAAGTAAAAAAGTACAGGCTCTGAAAAGTACTCAGTAAAAATTAATTTTTAAATCGGCTGTTTTTGTGCAAAGCTAACGGAACCTCACGTCATATTAATATAATATAAATATCATATAATAATATAAGGGAATAGGAACTTTATTTCAACTTCTATTACTGCCATTCTGAATGTATTCAGCGTGAACAACAACAAAAACTCATGTCGATGTCGCTGACGGTACTAGCGTGACTTCTTCTCCCAGTCATGGACATGACGCCTTCAGCCCTTTCTCCCGTAACGTCTCTGCTATTTCGTTTCGATTTGTATTTTCCGTCGCATTCGTCTATTTACGTTGTACATGATATGCACACCAAGGGGTCGTCTTTTCTATTGTCCGATCCATTTAGTTTGAAATCAGTCTTCATGCGCGCAATGATGCAAAATAAAAATAATCGATAATTCACCTCAAATGCATTAAAACGAAAGTGACGAGCCTGTTTTCAAAATGTAATAAGTAGAAAGTACAGATATTTGTGTTAAAATGTAGGGAGTAAAAGTAAAAAGTCATCAGAAATATAAATACTTAAGTAAAGTACAGATACTTGTGTAAAAAAATACTTTGATAAAAGTAGAAGTACTGATTCAACTTTTTACTCAAGTAAAAGTAAAAAAGTACAGGCTCTGAAAAGTACTCAGTAAAAATTAATTTTTAAATCGGCTGTTTTTGTGCAAAGCTAACGGAACCTCACGTCATATTAATATAATATAAATATCATATAATAATATAAGGGAATAGGAACTTTATTTCAACTTCTATTACTGCCATTCTGAATGTATTCAGCGTGAACAACAACAAAAACTCATGTCGATGTCGCTGACGGTACTAGCGTGACTTCTTCTCCCAGTCATGGACATGACGCCTTCAGCCCTTTCTCCCGTAACGTCTCTGCTATTTCGTTTCGATTTGTATTTTCCGTCGCATTCGTCTATTTACGTTGTACATGATATGCACACCAAGGGGTCGTCTTTTCTATTGTCCGATCCATTTAGTTTGAAATCAGTCTTCATGCGCGCAATGATGCAAAATAAAAATAATCGATAATTCACCTCAAATGCATTAAAACGAAAGTGACGAGCCTGTTTTCAAAATGTAATAAGTAGAAAGTACAGATATTTGTGTTAAAATGTAGGGAGTAAAAGTAAAAAGTCATCAGAAATATAAATACTTAAGTAAAGTACAGATACCTGAAAAATCTACTTAAGTACAGCAACGAAGTATTGGTACTTCGTTACTTCCCACCTCTGGATACCAGGTAGTGGTACCAGGTACATGATGAATAACTGTACAATAAAATAAAAGTTAAATACATCTCTACACATATTTTAGTAAGTCAATTATTAGACAAAACTGGTAAAAGTGGATCAAACAGTAGTCTTTATACAAACGCAGGTTCCATTTGGTACACAAAGTAACTCCCCAAACACAGACATGTCATACATTACAAAATACCATTGGCTCTTATTTACAACAATCAAGAGTTATATAGTTATAGTCAGTTACATAGTCAAACAGTGAGGACCGCTCTTTCACCCATAGAAAGGCAGCACCCTTCATCTGCTTCACATGTGGTCTGCTGCTGTATCCCCCGGGCAATTTGCACATAAATCCTCTTCATCTGTGGAAATAATGTTTAAATAAAAATAAATAATATTATTATTCAAACAGCAACAATAGCAACAGAATTCAATCATGTCTCACCCTTACCATTGTACGTGTTCCCACACCATATGCAGTAAAAATGGACACCTCTGAGGTAGGATGTCAAGATTTGGAGCTTGTCAAAGGTCTATAAAATAAATTAAAAAAAGGTGTAAGGGTTAGTGTAAGATTTGACCAACTGTCGAATTAGTCATCCACAAAATAGGGGGCAGCATATTACCATAAAGTTGTGGTGTCCTCCCCTATTGTAAGAAACAAGGAAATGCACCGTCCCTCCCCCTTCCCACTCAAACGCATCACCCCACTGAATATTAATATAAAATATAAAAATATAATATATAAAATTAAATATTACTGTTTACAGTGAATCTGTGCTATGCCGTTGTCAAGTTTTTCTCCAAGTTAGAGCCAGCATTACATTTTTCATTGTACTTTTGACATGATTGACAAGAGGTTAGAAGACGCCCTCTGAGCGATGCTACGTCTTCATCCTCTCATGTTGGACTGAGGGCAGACCGGACACTGCAGTGACGGCAGTCACCTCTTGAGGTACAAAGTGGCATTATGAGACGGTACAGGCCGGTGGTGGCTGGGCTAGCTGCTAACTTAAGTAAATATCAACACAATACATAGACGTCTTTGACATAACGTCAAAACTGTTATTTCTTCACATTCTGTTGATAATTGTAGTTCATTTTTGAATGTTTTAAGCTAATAATCTTACACAGTACACCCTTAAAGCCTGGCTGTATGTGCCTAGGACTAGATTTGCCAATTTCTATACGATAATAAATAGAATCCAAATGCTTGAATGAATGCTTTGAGTGCCAATGGCATTCAAAATTACATGGCCACAATTACTGGCACACTCATTTAAAATCAATCAATCAAAGGGTAATACCGTTAATTCCACGGTCTCATCCTCTTCTTCTTTTTCCTGTTCTTCTTCTTCTTCTTGCTTTGCCTCGTCATCATCTTCCTCATCCCCCTCTGGTTGAGGCCAGTACCAATCCTCCCTGGGTACAGAGATGCTCTAAAAATAGAACAGGAAGTTCTTTAAAGGCCCTATCCAATGGAAGTCAGATGCCATTTTTCAAACATTTTTCATGAGGCGTATGAAACCGGAGGTTGGGGCGGGACATCGTTTTTTAAAAGGTGCAAGGGTTTGTCACGGTGGCTAGGGTAGAGCTTCGCCGACAGCAAGCTTGCTAGCCTTGATATTTTAATCTGTTAAAAACCAAAGCTAGCTGTCAATCACCGTGCTATGAGTTACATGACAATAGTGCAATGTAATTGGATGAAATACTTGTCATGGTATATTGTGGTATTGAAGTAATTCAACTATAGGTAACCCAATTTGGACCTAAGAGAACTAATCTTTTATTTTAGTTTTTTCTTACAAGGCTTTTTTTCCTTAGAATTATAATTTTTCCTGGTGAAGTGAGAGTACAAACAAAGCAAGTTAAAAACAACAACTAACAAAAGATAAACAATTAGTTTATTTTTATGAGGTTAATGTGCAGATGAGGTTCTTCTAACCTTTTGACTGTCGAGTTGTTCACAGGCCCGTTGACTCCTTTTAAGATCTCCTTCAATCTTTCTCTCCTCTCGCTCACTCCTCACCCTCACTCTGGAAAGAGAAAAGCAGGCATAGAAACATTTATAACACTAGTATAACATTTTCTTTGGTGTCTCGGATTGCTGTGAGCCTCACCTGAAATCTTCCAATGATTGTGTCTCATTCTGCTGCCTAGCTTGTGCTTTTTGACGATAATGTTCAAGTTCCTGCTCTGCCTTTCTCTTCTTGACTTTTTCCATTCCGATGCCACCTCTGTCTAAGTAAAAAAAATACCACAGGCACATTACAAGAGTACTTTCCAATTAGGAGAATAGCATATAATTACTATACAGTTTGGGTTTACTTTAGTAAGTTTAGTAACCTACCAGTTTTTATATTAAGTGTAATTGGTTCAACTCTCCCTGCACCTGAACAAGAGAGATAAACATTAAACATGGAAAACTAAAATAGGGATCTGGCAATATTTGAGGCCAATTACAGAGAAGTACCCTCTTTTCCAAGGCCTTGCCCAGCTTTGTAACCCATTTTCTGCAGAAGTGCAAATCCTTTGTTCCCGTTGCTGATGGTGTTGTGCAAAGCTGCTTCTCTGCTTTCTTTCTCTTGCTCTTTATACGTCTTCTGACGATTCATAATATTCTTCTCCTTCTGTTGCAACTCCTTCTTCATTGCATCTTTTACCCGCTTTGCCATCGGCAACCCTGGCTTCACATCTTGCCTGACAGAAGAGAAAGCAGAGAACAGTTAAACGAAAACAGACCCTGCACAATTACAATACATGTAATAATGAATCTAATGACAAAGGGCGAAAGGTTTTTAACGCCATTCGAACTACTACTTCTCATCCTTTCACTCCCATAATAGTCTGTTCACGCCTGAATGAGCTGTACTATTAGTGCCTTATGTTAACCATATATTTAACCATACATTACTCTGACATAATAAGAACCACATTTAGCCAAATTGCGTACATTTTACTGATGAATGCGTCAGACATATAGTCCTCTTCCTCGTCTGACATCTTGAATTCTAGGACAAAATTTGTGCTCTGCTGTTTAAATTGTGATTTCTTACTGCTGCTACGGCTAGCTTGCTATCCTTCCTACCGCTAATGTTTGGGTCGTTGAAGAATACATTCCGAGTGATACGTGGTGAAGCGCATGGTTCCTGTTTATTACCTATCACATTTGCATCGTAAATTAACCTAGAAAAAACATGAATCAAAGCACGAAGTATATACATTGATATCAATATTTGCTTAATATTTTATACGCATACAATATATCCGCAATATACCGTTTTTCCTATTACGTTTGTTTCCCATCGAACTTATTTTACCGCAACATGTCCATTGCCCAATGATACGTCGTCATTCATCCCTGGATCACCGACAGGTAGGATAAACAAGATACCTGTATTCCTGATTTTGGCTACTTGCTAATATTACGCTTTGTTCCTAGATACACAATCCTAGTTGTTCTGACAGTTGATGTTTCATTTTAAATAGTACGTACATGCCAGAACCCAGCTTGTTCCTTAACGAAGCTAGCTCGGTGTGTAGCTAGCTCGTTTCCCAGCTGGAGGCTTGGCTGGACCGCTGTCAACTCAATAGAGTTAACATTATTCACACAGTTGGCACACTACTGTACTACTAGAGAAGTAATATCATCCAACTGTGATGAATGTGGCCCATCCTTGTCGCTTGATGTGTTGTAAAGTCCTAACATGAATGGATCACATTGATCCAGAATGAAGAGTGTAATGTATAATGTTGTGTGTCTGTATTCGATGTCACAATGCAGGGGTGAGGTTGTTTTGCCGTCATCGCATCGCTTGTCCTTGGAGACATCAGATTCCTGAGAGCCCTTGGTTGTTGGTATTGTGAAATGGAGCTGGCTCATAGTCTTCTGCTCAACGAGGAGGCCCTGGCCCAGATCACAGAGGCAAAGAGGCCCGTCTTCGTCTTTGAATGGCTTCGCTTCTTGGATAAAGTTCTGGTAGCTGCAAATAAGGTGAATTTGTTCAGCGTTTGTTATTGTGTGCTAATCGGCTATACTACTGCGTCTTGCATGCAATAAAACTGTCCAATCTTGTATTTAAAAGGTGGACGTGAAGGAGAAGCAGAAGAAACTGGTGGAACAGCTGACGGGGCTGATTAGCAGTGCTCCTGGACCCCCAACAAGAAAACTACTGGCCAAGAACCTGGCGACCCTTTACAGCATCGGTGACACCTTCACTGTCTTCCAGACTTTGGACAAGTGTAATGAGATTATCAAAAGCAAGGATGACACACCAGCATACCTGCCAACAAAACTGTGAGTTCCCAATTACATACAGTATATCATTATTATATATTTTAATTTTACTTAGTTTCATGCCAATAATCTTAGCCTGCAGTGTTTGTTAATGTCATATTTGTGCCTAAGTTATAGGCCTAAACCTTTTCAACTTTGCGGTTAGTGTATAATGGGTGTGCCCACAGACTGGTGTATTAGAGGTTAAGATAAATGTTAATCTGTAGAATGATGATAGTATTTAAAATGGAGGATTAATGCAGGGATTCTTTTTTGAAATGATGCGCCTGGCAGCATCAGTTGTAACAGACTATTACACCACACACTACATATATTGTACAATAGTATAATATACAGTACAACTTTGTAGTCTGAATGAATTATGTCATATGTCTTAAAATGTATACATTTATAAATTGTATTTCCATGTCGTTTTAAAAGTGACTGTTTGTTTTGGCAGTGCTGCTGTGGCATGTGTGGGGGCTTTCTATGAGAAGATGGGCAGAATGCTTGGAAGCTCCTTCCCTGATACCATCAACAACCTGCTGAAGGCCTTGAAGAGTGCAGAGGTTAGACTTTTATACAGAACAAGGTGTGAGCCATAATAGTCTATTCGGAATAATGATTTAACACAAGAGCAAAGGGGCATGCGTATCTGCCATCAATAATAATAAACCAGTAATAAAATGTTTTTTATTTAAATTAATTAATGAGAATAACATTTTTCTCATAATTCTATGTAAATAATACATAAAATTGTTCTTGGTAGACCGTACACACTTACATGCAATAATAAATGCGGTGAAAATGAATCAACTATATACTGTTCAATTGTAAGTGCAAGCAACAATACCACATTACTTTGACCAGGTGTACCAGGTGAAGTTTGTTCTCTCATGTTTCTCCAGTCCCAGGGTAGAGGGGAGATCCTCATCAGTCTGCAGAAGGTGCTCTGTGGACTGGGCGGTGCCGCAGCTTCCTGCCACAGGGACATATACAAGAACGCACGCTCGCTGCTCACTGACAGGTCCATGGCAGTGCGCTGTGCAGTAGCAAAGGTCTGTTGCCGTTAACAATGGTATTATTTCTGTCTGACGAGGAGGCGGAACGGATTACTTGTGTCAGCAATTGTTCATTATACATCAACATTGTACAAATGTATGTTACACTGTATAACCTGTATAGATATATTACATTACTGTGAGTGCTTCTACCATTGCAAAACTTCATGTCAAGAATCTACATTTGATGTAGTAAGGATGTTTTGGGTAAGTGTATCCCCGGTGTCTGGAGGACATCTGCCACTTGTGTCGAGTGGACGTTACATCGCTAATTCATGCTTGCCTTTTCTCCGTGCTGTGCAGTGCCTGCTGGAGCTACAGAACGAGGCGGTGTTCATGTGGACCACGGAGCTGGAAAACGTGGCCACGCTGTGTTTCAAGGCCCTGGAAGGCTCTAACTATGGCGTGCGGGTAGCGGTGTCCAAACTGCTGGGGACGGTCATGGCCACAGCTCTGATGCCCAAGCAAGCAGCAGGTTGGATTCTTCTCCAGCAAAGCGCTGGGTAGCTAGGTTGACTGTGCGGAATATAACCAGCCTACAGCGCTTTTACCTCATAACACTCCTCATAACACATATAAATACATAAAAAAGGTATTCGAGTTAAGAAATGAAGAAAGCCATTGGCGTTTAGCGTTTAGACGTCACACAAAGCTGTGATCTGATTGGACGCGCTTCGAGAGGTTGAAATTGTTTGAACTTGCAGCGGCAATGTGAAAAAAACCTAGCTCTACGCCCAGGGTAGCGTCAACGCTAGGTTGGGTTTCAACACTCCATAGGACTACACTGAGAGCTCATCATGTGTTGTTCACAGCTGAAGACGAGTGTTTGGTGTTTCATCTTCTGTGCTATCCGACTCCCGTGCTAACTAACTAGCTATCTCTGGCTTGTCCGCAGTCATGCGTCAGAACGTGAAGCGGGCCACCCTGGAGGAGGTGCTGGAGCTGATGGCGACGGGCTTCCTGCGGGGGGGCTCGGGCTTCCTGAAGAGTGGCGGGGAGATGCTGAAGGGCGGCGGCTCCGTCAGCAGGGAGGTGCGCGTGGGCGTCACGCAGGTGAGCCGTCTCCTCGTCCTCACACCAGAGCTACAGTATGTATGGTGGAGCTCTCTGTACGTTGCAGCGTGACACCTGCAATAAGACTTGAGTGTTCAGGTTCAGGTCTCACTTTAAACGGCTTTTCTTTAGTAACACTTGAACAAATAGTAGCGGTATTGCAAAAGGCTGGTATGTACATTTTTGTCTGCATGACAAGATATGGGCCTCGATAGTGGCACCTCATATTCCTCTACTCCATGCTAATTTATCAGTTCAAGATAGTGAGAAAAGCACATGGTTCGATTCCTTGAGCAACAACCTCTACCGGCCCCCTAATGACCTTTTGGATAAAAGTGTCTCATACATAAGCTAATAAACTGAATAGTGGATAGTAATTAGTATTTCAGGCATCTGTTCACGCTCGCGCATCAAGCACCCACCGCTGCGACTGACTCCAAACCCACGTCCCCTCCAGGCCTACGTGGTGTTTGTGACCACGCTCGGCGGCCAGTGGCTGGAGCGTAACTTCGCCACGTTCCTGTCCCACGTGCTGGACCTGGTCTCCCACCCGCGGGCCACCCAGACGCACGTGGAGGCGGTGTACTCGCGGCGCTGCGTGTCCTTCATGCTGCGGGCCACCCTTGGGGGCCTGCTGGGCGAGAAGGCCCAGATCGCGGCGGGCAAGGAGCTCTGCCAGGCCATCAGCAAGCAGATGAGGGCTGTGGGTAAGGAGGAAGGGGGGGAAATGTCACGGTTCAGAGCATTGCAGAGTAAGTACTCGTCTATTATTTACCACTGTTTCCTTTGAAACACTCTCTCCCCTTCTCACCATACATGCTTTCATTGTATAATTTCTGGCATGGGTTGCTGGTGTTGGTGTGTGTGTGTGTGTGTGTGTGTGTGTGTGTCTGTCTCCCGTTGGGTTTTCCATTTTTCCTGCATGTTGCATGCTTTTATTCTTGTTATTGATTTATTTTGCCTACCCTTTCCTGAAGCCTGCATGCAGAATATGAATATAATATATAGAATATAATTATATTATATGGTTACGTTGTCATGAGAAATTCACCATTTTGCTTACTCAGGCCATGCCACGTATGGCTTCTGGCCTGTTTATCCATTACAACACTAAGCGTCAGTTAGCGTCTTTAGAAAGCTGGCATGGGTCCCTCTTCACTCACCCGCATGCAACAGAAGCTGAGCAGTCCCTTTACCATCCACCAGCAAGCCATAACATTTGAAAGAGTTTCTTTCATTTATTGCACATTCCTTTTTTTCCTTTCATGTTTCTAACCACCCCCCCCGCCCACCCCCCCCCCCCCCCAACACCACAAAATCTCTCC
>OOFB01016370.1:11352-37606 GCA_900323305.1 Trachyrincus murrayi | reverse complement strand
AGAGGGAGAGAGAGAGAGAGAGAGAGAGAGAGAGAGAGAGAGAAGCCCAGGAGAGCTAGGTCTGAGGGGTGGTAGATAATGCTGCTAATGGAACCAATACAGAATACACCCATAGTGGGACTCCATCAGCTACACACACACACACGCACACATGCACACACACACACACACACACATGCACACGCACGCACACACACACACACACACACACACACACACACACACACACACACACACACACACACACACACACACACACACACACACACACACACACACACACACACACACACACACTTTAGGACAGGGTGGAATCACCAGCCATTCCTCCATCATGCGAGCAGTAAAACGGGATATTACAGTGTCAAATCAGTACCATAAATATTTTGAGCTTGCAGAAAGGTTTTGCAGTTGTAAAACTACAAAATGTTTTTCTAAACTATACTTTTTTACTAACTTGTATAGTTGCAGAATAATTTTGAGCTTGAAGCTTTAAATTGTGAAGTTGTATAAAATATTTGACCGATTTTCCAAACAAAAATTTTTACAACCACAAAACTTTTCTGCAAGCTCAAAATACTTATGGTACTGATCTGACTCATTCAGGATCAATACACGTACCTCCGCCTCATCCCACTTACATTTTAGTCCCACTGATTTGACTCCATATATTTCACTAAGTACAAAGGGGACGCCACAGTGTAGTCAATATTATTGATGGGTGAAATGTTATATGTGCCTACAGGGACTAGAAGAAACAGTTGTCAAAGGAAACAAAATTAGTTTAGTGCAGTCTTTAAAAGTTAATATTCTACACATGTTGAACATCCATCCAATGAATGAATGCAGACCCATTAGACTTGTTGGAGCCACACTGGTGCCAACTAGGGGTGTAACCAGGGCTCTACGCTGAATTTTTTCCCTGCGAGCACTGTGCTCCTAAGTTGAAAGGGAGCACAGTCCACAAAAGTAGGGGCATAATTAAATAACATAGGCACGGAGTCAAGATAGAGGGATTAATATGAGTGTATTTCACTCTTTCAATAAAGAACAGTTAGATTTGGCTGCTGCCATTTCTATTTAAGTGATAAATGAACAATTGATGTAAACAAAAATAAAGCGTAACTCTGTACCAGTGCCCATCATCATTCTCAAACAGATTTTTAAACAGAACCTCAAATCACAACCATATCTGTGGTCCATGAGCTTTTGTAGCTTGGTCTAGCTTGAATTCTTATTGCGATTCTGTGCTCATTCTTGTTTGCGTCAAAGCAAAAAGTATGAGACGGTACTGTAATGTTGTGAGCAAACCCGTTCCAGGTTTTCGCTTAAGCCACTCCGGTTGTAAGTGCGCTCTAGTTTCGGGGTTTAACACGGACGGACACACAGGGGAATGGGAGAAATGCATTGGCAGCTGCCTGCAAACGATTCACAAAACGATTGTATGGGGTCACGGTCTGATGTGGTTTTGATACATCAGAATAAGTGAGTGTGTCAATTTTTATTAATTTATTAGAATGGCAACCTGTGCCAGTTTAGAATTCACTTTTAAATATTAGTACCTTGTAAGTTAACAAAACAACACAATGTCTGAGAGTATGTACATTTTATTTATTAGAATACCACCATGGAAAGTTTATGCAAGGGAGAATCCACAACTAGGTGTGCTGTTGCGGGGCTAAGCAATTTGTTGTGGTTTGCCTCCGCGAAGTGCATTATTTTTCGATAACAGCACACCTAGGAGTTAATTATTCCGTTTATACCACAGCCACTTGTGAATTGCTAAAATATTATATAATATATAATAAGGGGGTTGGTTGGTTCACATTTTTGGGCGATTCTGACTTTTAGCTTGCACAATTTGTTGTGTTCCTGGAAACACAAATGATCCGACCGGAGAAATATATAGGTTTGACTAATGCCTGAAACGCAATGAGTTAACATTCATATTCATATAGATTCATATGGAATGCATACGCTACCATACTGCAGCAAATAGAGAAGATCTTAGTAATGACCTGGCAACGGAAAAGCTTTGTTAACGTAGTTCCATCTGAGTCCCATCAGCCAGACTACGTTATAGGCTATGTGAGATTTCCCAAACTGAATAAATATGGCAAATATATACACAAAAATGCTTCGTTAGCTGAATCTTGTTGCAAGATAATATAATTTAATACAGTTATATAATACTGTTATTATTTTTATAATAAATTATTAATTAAACCGTACGGTTCGGCTGAGCACCGAATCTTGGACCCTGCACCGTACGATTCGATACAAATATGTGTATTGTTTTGGGATGTTCATGATTAGTTGACTAGTCGTTGCTGCAATTGCTGGTCGGCACCAGAAATGCTAGTCGGTTAAATTATTTTTTTTCTGAGAAAAGCATTTCTGCCGAGATATGAATTGCGGAATGCCACCATACATTGAATTAAACCATGCTTTTAATAATAGAATTAGGGTTAAACACCGTGTAGTTCCCCCAAAACAATCATTTATATAATTAGGCTATATAATTTAATCTGTTTCACAGTTCTCCACGGCGTTCTTCACCCCAGTCAGTAACTGCGGTCAGGCATGCTGCCGTAAAATAGAATAACCACGGATGTATGCACGAGCTTGCACTCCCGCTGAAGGGCTGCTCTGAAGTCTGGCTCACGGGGCTCAGCTCGCCCTGTTCTAGTCGTTCGAGGGGTATCGTTGAAATGTCAATGATTTCAGTCTGTTTCACAGTAAAGAAACCATGATCTGCCTGATTATATTTACTTATGTCTTAACTTTCTTTACGGAGTTTGAGCAGTGGCTCACTTGCCCACAGTAATCAGTAAGTTAATCGATTAAATAAATCTAAGCATTCATTGTTTGCACGTCTTGACAGACGATTTATTTTGGATGATTATTTCGATTTAAACTTCAAAAGCTAGACAACTCTTAAATGTTATCCCCCACCTAACAATTCAACTAGTGCGATGCGGAACACATTAGCTGCAGGAGAGTCGACTGCAATGATCGCAAAATGCTTTTTAGCCTAATTTAAAATAGGATTTTGTTATAAGAATGATATTTAGCATATCAAATGGCTCTTATAATACACACAATATATTTTCCCGACCATGTTCGGCCTCTTAAGATTGTAATGTGCTCAGTTTTGATAGATTCCTTGCGCGCGCATACATTAACACCCAAAGCGTAAACAGTTACCTCTTATTCAAGTGAACGTCAAAGCCAGTGTGAAAATAGATTATAAAAAAGCAATGTAAACTGCAGTTGTACCACAATGCCTTTCAGCCATTTCAAATGGTGCATTTTATTATTTTAGTAAAATGACAAATTCAGAAAAAGTGAAATGATCAGTAAAATTGCCCTATTCTACATTTTTTTAATACCCATAAATTAATCAAATCATGTAATCAATAGATACCAGCACTGACAGCATGACTGTCAGTGCTGTATATTAATAATCGTGAAATATGTTCTGCCCTTCAGTCAAAAGTGAAACCCAAAAGCACCCAGGCCTCCAGTAGCTCCCACAATAACACACCCATTTGCTTGCTTTGCATAACCATTGCTGGTCTAGATGCCACCACCTGGCAACAACTAGGTTGCCATAGGTTTTGACCCATCTGTATATTCATCAATCTGTCAAGTAGCCATTCATCTATCCATCCACATTATAGTGAATACGTGCACAGGGCAAGTGGATACTAACCTAAAATAGACCAAAGAGTTTCTGCTTGTTTGAAGGATTGTTTTAATTAAACAACAAGTTTAGTTTAGAATTTTAATCAACAATGGTTGTACATAATACAACTTAACTTTAGATGCAGATTGTATTCAGACCGTTTCCAATAGGGACAAATCAAATGCAGTGCATGGTTATTCAGTCTACTTCAGTTGCTTTCGATTGCTACACTTTGCTTGGGCATGGCAATTTTTTTATTCGGCAGGCTGCGGAGCTCCTTGTTCATCATGAACTGAAACTCCCTCCCCCGAGCACTGTTTGGTCCTAGCATTTTAATATTTTTGGAAAAGGCTTTCAATAGGATCGAGACCAATCCGCAGAGAGAAACAGAATGTGAACTTGTGAGATGGTGTCATGAGGCTAATAGAGCCCTGCTACCATTGAGAATCCATGATAAGGGGCACCTATCCCACCACTGCTATGGGTTTGGTCATGTTTAGGAGACTAGAAGGGAAGACGTCTTAGTTAACACTGCAGTTCCTGATCATGTTTGTGCCAAGTAAAAGCAGAAAAAATATATAAAAATAAAAATCTGTATTAATATCCCTAATTTCCCATCTGGGATTAATAAAGTAAATCTTATGTTATGAAAAGGTGTCAGTGAAAGGCTTGCGTAAGTGGGTGTGTGTTTCTGACGGCTTGTGCAATGACACATTTCCCAGTACAACAGGACATTAGGGTGGGGCTAGGTGTAGGAGGAACCGTAGGAGAGGGATGGACAAGTATTGATCCTACAGGATGTGATTAGTGATAGCAGGAGAACATGGAGGATGCACCAACAGTGTTATCAATATTATTCCTTACTGGAAGGTCAATGCATGACCCCTAGCTTGGTGTCACCAAAAGATGTGTGCTTTAGAAGATATGAGCCAACATGGTGAAAACATGGTTTCACATGCTTGTTAAACATGTACGATTAAATGTAAACCTGACCCTTGATAACAAGTCAAGGGGTAGGATAGTCTACTGGTTAGGGGTTTGACTCACAGGTGAAGGGGTATGACTCCCAGGCGAAAGGTACCGAGTTTGAACCCCAATGTTCGCACGCAGTCTCCTTGTGGGCATGTTGGGCATCCCTGAGCAAGACTCCCAACCCATCAACGTAGGTAACTTCGGATAAAATGTCTGCTAAATGACTAAAAGCCATTCTAATTCGAATAATTGATAGCTTTAGCTCTTTAACATCTAATGCGAGGTCCTCTAGGTGTGACCACCTCACCTGCGTATTCAGGGAAGCAGATGGTCAGAGGACTCCTCTTGATCTTCTCCTCGAACAGATCCTTCTTGTTGAGGAAGAGGATGATGGAGGTGTCGGTGAACCACTTGTTGTTGCAGATGGAGTCGAACAGCTTCATACTCTCATGCATGCGGTTCTGACAAACACAGCAAGGAACGGTAAGAATCACATGCATACTGAAAGTCCTGAAAGAAATAAGTTAATTTGTTTTTTAATACCATTTCCTCATCTTCGGCCAGCACCAGGTCATAGTCACTGAGCGCCACGCAGAAGATGATGGCAGTCACGCCCTCGAAGCAGTGGATCCACTTTTTCCTCTCGGACCGCTGTCCACCCACATCAAACATCCTACACAGGATGCACAACGGGGGTTAAAGGGACAAGCGTATAGTTGACATTGATGTTGCACCTCAGTGCATCATGAAGTGATAAATACTAAGACAAAACAGTGCAGTACATAAACTCGCCAGGCTGCCATCAGGACCTTGTGGAACTGGTCATTTTTGGAATTCTAAAAGTGTTTAACCATAGACTGTCCAACACAGAAGTGCTACTGTTCTTGTTTACATTTGTGGCAGGCGTGCTCGTGTGCTACTTCTCAGTCAGTTTGACAAATTCTAGTTGCAACGCTACTAGTGCAGCCAGGAAGACAGAAGAGACAATAATGTTATCACCCGGGTATATGGTCCTTTATTGCAAAATTGTATCCTAATTGTATTCTATAACAATGTTAAAGGGGCAGTTCGCCGATTTAACACATTGGAAGATGCCGTTGGGGTAGTGTGGGAAAGAGTTCAATAATGGCGTGTAACTTCCCAATATAATCGGACTTCCTTTACAATGGGTGCCACCAATGACCTGTTTTGCGTCGCTTTGCTACGTCGTCGGTTGGTAGAAGGAAGAGTATTTTGGCTACAAACTTAGTTCAATTACAAAAAAAGAACAATGGGGGGGGGGGGAGAGCGTGTGAAGAGGGTAATTTGCACGAGTCTCACGCTCAATGCGCGAGAGTTGGCAGCTCTGCAATGACATTACCTTGACTTTGTGTATGGAGCCTCCATGCAACAGTGACGTCCCCACGTGACCAGTGGAGGCTGTGCAGCCATCGGCAACTATCAGAGCTGCTGGAGTTCCGCCGATAACTATAGTTTGTAAAATGTCCCATCGGCGCAGATTTATCGGTCGACCTCTAATATATGTATATATATATATATACATACACACACACACACACACACACACACAGTATATATATACAGTGTTTCCCATACATTGATTTATTTGTGGTGGCCCACCACAATATCAACATTGACCACCACATATTGATTTTCAATAATTTTTACTATTTAAAATGGGTAAAATCTTATCCCATTGTAGAGCTACGTGCAGCGCATTGATAATAGCTCAGCCCCTCTTTCCCTGCTCTCGCTCTCCCTCTCAAACACATTGATGGACCTGACTGTGAACAGCCCCTCCTCTCCGTGCACACTCAAAACAAATCAAAACATGATCATGCGCAGGAGGAAGGATTGTTGTTGGCTTTTCCCCACAGAGAAGACGGCTGGCCGAATTCCTGAAGAATCAGGAATCCAGAGTTCACGTATGGTTAGTATCATGAACACCTCTGCACTAGGGGTGCAAACGTATAACAAGTACTCATCAAGCAAATCATAAACGATTGCAAAAACATATTAATCGAAAATCATTTTTCCGACATCTTACAATTGCATTATATATTATGTTGATATGTATTTTAGCAAAGTATTGAAGCAGGATATAGGCCTATCATTAAATAGTCAAAAGCTTTCGCCATTGTGCTGTCATCCATTGTTGTTGAGGCTGTATAAAATAGGTTAGTTCGCCGACGTTTAGTAGCTGGCCCGGGTAGGTGGAGTTCCCCACGCAGTCGTCAAGTTTTACAATAATGACCGCCCGCCGGGAGCATCCCAACATCAAAACTGAAAGTGAAATGTATAGCAGCATAGCGCTGCTGTGGTGGTGTATTACAATAGCAGCTTATGCAGTTTGAACGTCGTTTTTTTTAAGTTAGAAAGATATTGGATATTCAACAGATTCACACTCTGAATTACCGATGTGAACTAAAGACGCGATCACCGGTATATACCTGTAAAGTACCCTGGCCCTAACTAAAACGCAATTCAACAAGATAAGTCACTTTTAAAAATTTCCCCAATGGATATAACATTCAAATCTGTGGTTAGAAGTGTATCCTGCTAGCTCTACAACAGTAAAAATCTGGTCAAAAACTGCGTGACGAGCAGAGCTCCGGTGTGGGTGTAACGCACATGGACTGTACAAAGATTAAAACTAAAGATTTTCCATGTGTAAATTAGTGGAAACTATAGCGGATATAAAAAATAAAAAAAGCACCTACAAAATGAGATTTGGACCGTGTATTCCATTATAGTTATTTTTTTGCATCCCTACTCGGCACAAATGTCCAAAACTGATGCATTCAAGTTAACTCTGATAAGTTTGTCTATGTTCTTAACACAACGCTGTCAATCTTGTAGACCCAACTGTTCAAATTAGCAAGCAAGTAAGGAGCCTAGCTAGTAAGGATAGCTAATAAGTTAATGTTAGAATACAACAGACATGGGCAACATATGGCCCCCGGGGCAGAACTGGCCCGTGGCCATCTCAATCTGGCCCGCAATGGCCTCAAAGGAAAACAAAACGACGCCCCAAAAAAAAAAATCAATAAAATGCAGCATTATGTTAATGAAATAAATAGAGCACACATAGATTGCGTCGTACTTGGCACTCTACATCTGGGCTATTATTTCCCCATTCATCGAACATCGAGTGGAAGATATCTAAAAATAAACGCTCACCACTCACCGATATGACTGCGTTTGTTGCTTGCTATAATCCATATATTCCTGGCGGTGAAATAGATTTTTGCCGAAAGTCTTCAAAAATATTTTAAGATGTGTTTGACTGCAAAACACGGGATATTTCCAACGTCCTGCTTTGCTGAATGTGCGCATGCGCCGGCCTATTCATTCATATACATTGGAGTATTGTAACAAAGTTCTAGTAAAGGTGATAAGGTAGATGTAATTGACAGAATTAGCTAAATAGATAATAACAGATGAGAATGTCCCTATGAAAATCAATAGATTCAAACAGATTGTTATTGTTTGAATTATTGAGTATTGCATCGCGGCGAGAGGAATGTTGAAAGAAGCTAAAAAATCAATAGTATGTTCCTGCATGCGCATTCGCACATTCGGCAAAGCGTGAAGTTGGAAATCCGTCGTCTTAAAAGTAATATTTTAAAGACTTCTGCAAAAAACCTGTTTCACCGCCCAGACTACTTTGGATTATAGTCATATTGGTTTTTCTTCGATATAAAAATATAATATCTATATAATATCTTCCACAGGACATAGAGCGCTGAGTACGACGCAGTCTATATGCGCTCTGTTTATAGAGTAAGGGTAGGCAATGCTTTTCATGACATATGAATGATTTATGAATGACGTGTCATTCATAAATATCTCCCAGTTATACACACAGGTTAGTTATACAGTTACATGAGAAAAACATTACAGAAAATGAATGAATGTATTCATGTACAAGACTGTGTATTCATAAATAGTAAAAAAACGTATGAGCCTAATCTTTTATTCATTCAGTGATTCACGTCTGTACCGCAATGGTATTCAAGTTTGAGTTAGCTACACAAGTAAAAACTGTATATTGGCAAGCCAACCGCAGGGGATGGCAAACAACCACCATAATTGCAAAAGAAGAAAAAACCCTGCTATAGCCACATTTGAGTTTCCACGATAAAGTTTACATATTTTATGTAGAATAATATAAATCCCCAGTCTAATTTGAAGTGCAGAGACCCCCAGCACCATGGCAGAGTGCTTTGTGAGAGCTTCCCGCAGCGCTTGTGGGCTTGTTGTCTGCGTGCGCAATTGTACCATTTCAACTTTTAACTGTAAAATGTACTCAACAACTATTATAAACTTACACTGCCAAGATCAGCTACTCGGCATTGTTGGACATTTTGTTACGTCTTCTCTTTCATTGATGAGCGGAGCTGCCCCGCGTCCAGCGGCCAAAGTTGAACATATTTTCACTTTTATGCGTGGTGAAAAAACACCAGAAAAAGTTTTTTTCCTTCTCTGGTGGTCCATCATCCAGAATAGTGTCCTGTGTCTTTTCTCTTCACATGCTCGTGCACGCAAGCTCTGCCGTGACTGAGTCGGACTCAGACAAATGAGTGGAGCCGGACACAACTGACGTCGGTCGTCCATTGTTGTTTTGCTTTTTGAAGCATTATCCAGTGGTTTTAACTAATGTAATCATTTTAGAAATGAAAAAGATACATTCAGGGGAAAAACTATTTAAAATCATATTATATATATATATTATATTAAAAATATTGACATTCACTAATTGTCTGTGTTGATGTAATTGCTTATCTCGACTAATAGCGCCAGCCCTAGAACAGACCATATAAATAGCGCCAGCCCTAGAACAGACCATATAAATTATTATTTATAGAATCTGTGTTAATTCAGTAATTTAATGTATATTATACCGCAGGGGGAAATTCTTAACCACGACAGCCCTACAGAGTACACCAGATCGACACATAGTCAACATTTTCTAACAGAGAGTTACTGTTTTATTGTATTGCCAGCCCAGATACAATAAAACAGTAACAAGATTGTCTTATTTTGTCAATTGCATTTCAAAAACATTTTTGGAAATGCTGCTGAACCAACCTTGCAATTGTCTCTTAAACATTGTATTGTGGTTAGAACCAAATTGATTTGTAGTCAGGATTACTTAAGTTGTTTTAGTGCTACTAAGTTTGCATGATTTGAGCAAGTGAATCTGACTAATTGGTGTGTATTGTGTAGAACAAGTTGCAGAGCATTTAAGTTTTTATGTTGGGCAAAACCTGCTATAAAAGCTAGTTCCAAGAGTGTATGTTTTTGAGTTAGACTAATTGCTGCCTACAATACAAAAGTAGCATCAGAACACATGTTTTTGAAGTTGGAGGTTCCAAAATAGAATTAGTGTACACTCAAAGTAGAAACATTATTCAAACTCACTATTTTGACAAAACATTACTTAAGTATGCAAACTTGTTGCCTTAAAGTCAATTAATTATATTTTACAGTCTGGTGAACTGTTGCTCATTAAGGTTAAGTGGTTCAATGAGTTAACAGCCTGATTTGCCTCAAGGCTGTTTAACATGAAGGGTAAGTAAACAAATATGATTATAATATGATTAAGCTTTGTGTGCTCACTTTGCAAACAGCTCAAGGTGCAACATTAGACACACACACACAACTGTTTTAACAGTCTCAACAGCAAGTGAAATGAGGTAGAACATCCAAGTTCTAAGTTATGTGTGCACATCTCTTGCCTAGCTAGTTCTCTCATGCACACTTTTTGCCAAAGCATGCGCACAAAAAAAAAAGCACAAGGCTGTTCTGCATATATGCACACAGAGAAATACAGTCATGTGAAAGACAGATGGTGTGGTTGATCCAATGCCAAGTGTTAAAACAATAATCAGATGCTTTGATACCATGCTGCTCCTGGAAATGTATCTACTATCAACCTCAATTAATGAGAAATGGCTACTTTTTAATTCAGAGTTGTTTGAATGACAAAAATATGTTCAGAATTACGTGCGGGATCTTACTGAATAGCCTAGTTACTCTCGTGAAGGACTCTCAAAGCGAGTGTGGTGCTGCAGGCAGCGAAAACCTGACACTTGCATTTCAAATCGTAACCTTTGATTGACTGGTGATAAAAACATAAGTGACAAGGAATTAACGATCAGACTTTGCGGATTACAGAGAAATTGAAATGACAGAAATCTGTTCAGAATTACGCACAGGATCTTAATGTATAGTTATAATGTATATAACTGTGTATCAGAAACTATGTATCGATCACAGTGATTGCTACATAAGGTTTAAGGTTACAGTGTTATAAACATTGATCATCACAACAAATAGCTTATTCCCCACCCCAATTGTAAAAAAATAAAATAAAAAAGACATATCTGACCACGAGACCGGCCCGGGCCCGAGGATGGAGGGGAAATTCCTACTCGTCTTGGGTTCTGGCAGAGAATCAAACCTCTAATCTGATATAGTCATGTGGTTAAGTTAGCAGGCTAGCTAATACACTAGGACTTGCTAACCAAACAAATAAGAGTATATAGATAAAATAAGTCATGCGGTTAGGTTAGCAAGCCTTAGTGCATTATCTAGCCTTTGGAATCTCACAATCTACTACAGAGAAGCAAATATGGTTTTCGATATGTTAAAGGGTAACTTAGGGATTTTTCAACCTGGACCCTATTTTCCCATCATTTTGGATCCCTGTGACTAATGAGGACAACATTTTTTAAATTGGTCAAGTATTGAGCGAGAGCGTCTTGCTCTGAAATCTCATGAGTTTGTTGCAGGAAGAGAGGAGTGCCGGCAAGAGTTTGTTGTGTTGGACTACACATCTCAAAGATCAAGGCAGGAATATTTAGCTGATTTCGACAATGTGGATGAGGCTTGCGAGGATCGCGAGACTTCTCCATGAGCGACTTGGTTAGACACAATAACAAACAGGACAGATCAAGTGAAAGATAAGTTTTATTTCTCTCTAGGGATCCTTTCCATAATGTTGTCAGACACTTCTGAGCCAGTCTGAGCCAGTCAACAGTCTGAGCCTCTCAGTGGCAAAACAAGCACTTTCAGAGGACGTACATTGACGGGGCACTATTGCCCCAAAGGGTTACATTGCAGACGATTGCAGTAGTGGCTGACGCCTCACTCAATACTGAGTTTCAAAAATTGTTGTCCGGATTAGTCACTTAGACCCAAAATGATGGGAAAATAGGGTCCAGGTTGAAAAATCCAGAAGTTACCCTTTAAACCAGAATATTGAGCAGAGCTATTGTATCCCAAGTATGGGATTACTTTTCAAATGAAAATTTAAAAAAAAGCAGGTATGGGTGCATGCTAGGGTCATCCCCTTGCCAACAGCTGTGGGAGGTAAATTGACTTATATTGCTTGTGGTCCGGACCCTGGTCTTGTGTTCCTAGGGTGATGCAAATACAAAATGTGCCTATGAAAACAGGCCTGTGTTTATTTCCAAGCAACCACACTCATGTGTAACTCCTCTAGGAAGTGCAGACTCTCTTGGGTGGGTCACATGGTCTACTCTACAGTTTGAATACGTTATGATTGCATGCCAATGTACCGAGCAATAAAACCCAGCCCGCGGTGCTCTGAGGTACTGACTTGAAATGTAGGTCCTTGAAGGTGAAGTGCGTCTCCACGATGCCAGTAGTCTTGACCCTGGTCCGGAGCACGTCCTGCTGGGTGGGAACATAGGTGGCATTGGCTATCCGGTCCAGGTCATTCAGATAGCTTGGGGAAGAAAGAGATGACAGATATGGAAGAATGAGTTGCCATCATAGCCACTGAATGACATTAGACAGCAGCACCTCTCCTGTACCATGGAGAGTGACCATTACAACCAATCGCACCACAAGCTGATTTCAGTGATACCTCTCTCTTTCATGATGATTGTGTACCAAGGATTCAGACAGACAGCATAGGGATAGGCTGGCGTGAGCATGCTCCATGGCAAAGGACCAGCCACTAATGCATGTGGCTGTATGGCATGGCTGCAAGAAAGGGTGCAACTATAATGCAATGCTTTCTTCAGATCCTTACCTTGAGATTACCATCCACAACAAGCTCTTAAGCCACCTAAATTAACCATCTTTAACCTCCAATACCCCAACCTAACCATTTCAAACTATATACCTGGACATTACCACCCTAATCTTATCAATTAACCATTTAAAATGCATCATGGGAAGACGCTATGGGAAACGTCCTGATGGTTTAACCATTGAGAACTCACTATGCAGCTGAGTCGTTCAGCTGATACTCTCTGGAGCGCCCAAAGCAGGCCTGGACGCCTCCGTCCTTCCACAGCCGCTGGATCACCCCAGCCAGCTCCCCGGTCATGAAGCCCTCCTCCGCAGAGCCTGCCAGGACAAACAGCTGGCGCGCATCGTCCTGGAGAGGCAAAAAACTCTGCTCAGGAAACGTGTGTTGAATGAAATAAGATAAGACCAATTGGAAACATGCATTTTCAATGTGGTATATAAGACAGCCCACTCCCAGCCAGGGAAATTGGACATTTTACCCAGATTTGCTACAGAGACCAATAATTAAAATACTAAAAAAGACTTTGGCGGCAACTCTGGTCGTGCTAAAAAACTGCACTGTGTTTTAAGAACCACACTTCCCACAATTCCTTACTGTAATGACGTATACCAGGGGTACTCAAAGTCCGGACTCCGGTCCGGATCCGGACCGAACCACAACTGTCTCCGGACTCTGAGCAAATTATACTTTTCATGTATTATCTGCGAGACATCGCCGCGACGCAACGCGTCAAAATTCTCCGTATGTAAATGTAAATGTAAATCTCCACTGCAAGCAGCGCTCCGCTTGTCCGACTGCTCCTCTGTCTGTGATAGGACGTCTACTCCAGCGGTCCGCAACCACCGGGCCACGGACCGGCACCGGGCCGCAAAGCATTTGCTACCGGGCCGCGAATAAAAAATACGACGCACCGAAAAGTAATTCGCAAATAGACTGGACATATGTCACCCCCCCCCCCCGCGCGTCGGCCGGTCCGCAACAGTGCTGCCAATAGATGCCCGCTGTCAACTCTAGGAGTCTTACCTAGACCTTTGTCTTATTGAAAATTCTCTTTGCGGACCTTTAAGGTTTGTATTTGAGTACCCCTGACGTATACAAACACATGTGTGGAGCATGTACTGGACTTCTATGGACTGGAAGGATGACTTCAAATCAGGTAACTAACCCGGTCTCCTTTCTTTTATGTGCATGTAGGTAAATTCAATTCAGCAACATTTTCAGTTTATTAGTAAAGTATACAGACATTGCAAATGCTATTGTAAAGATGCAATATAACATGACATCTGTCGCCTGCTGTTCAATCACAGTCGGCGAACTGGAACTGAGCTAGGCTATTTTATCCTCCAGCTACCTACACAACAAGCAATTTATTCTTATCTGTTAATGTCAACTAATGTCCACGACGCAACCTATTTTGAAATGTTCCATGGTTGCGCTGGAAAGGGGCATGGTGGCAAGATTAGTCTATCAACATGAAATTAAAGTGTGACTGGGCTTTTTATCTCCGTATGCTGTAATGAGCAGTTAGAGTAAGGTTGCTCTGTAGCTCTAGACGTCCAACTGTCTGTAGTTAGCACAAGAGAAGGCTTTTCTGACAACTCCATGTCAATTTGTTCTTTTGTTTTGTTGTATAAGGCAGGTACTACTGTGTGTGGGAAGTAATAGCGTATTGTGGGTCAAGCACTTTAAACATGTTTGTGAAGCCCGTATTCTCTACCACAGAGAAGGGTCTCATATCTGCCTATGAATTTCGCTATCACTGCGGTGATCTCTTTGGCCCTACTGGAATCAGCCGCATATTGCTGCCTGAAAGCTCCGGGGAGAAGCTGTTGTTTGGTTGCAGTTTAATTAGTTTGCCTTGCAATTTGAGGAAGGGGATGCACCCAACCTCGCGGTGGTGTGCCACTGACGCCGGGAACACACCGGACGCAGAAGGAAAAGGAGGCGCCGGAATCGGCGACGATTCAGCTCGAAGGAGTAAAGCCGTTCACACCAGACACAAATTTCTACGCGCCGCTCGCTCGCTCTCTCTCTATCTGTGTGCGTCTCTCTCTCTTCTTGTGTGCGTCTCTCTCGCTCTCTCTATTCAATTTCAATTTGAAGCTTTATTGACATGAAAAGACAGTGCTGATATTGCCAAAGCAAACGTATATGAAAAGGCAAAAAAAACCATTTCCAACAATATGAAAGTACATGCCACAAGTAAGTAAGTAAGAACAGCAATGAATGAAAAAGTATTAAGTATTATGTATACTTTAGTATGGTGCACATGCATATATATATACATATACATCTCTCTCTTTCTGCTTGTGTGCGTGTGCCTGCTCGTCTCTCTTGCTCACAGACGGTAAAAGTTTAGACACAACTCAGAAATACCATCAATCAGGGTGTTTTATTTTGAAATTTGTTATATTTTGGAAATTGACCGGATGCTCTATGCCGTTCCTGTGTCTGACTTCCTGCCCAGCTTGACACATTCGCTCACGAATCTAGAAAATCTTCGGTCGCTGAAGGCTGCGGCCATTCAGCGACCGCCAAGAATTTTCGTCGGCATTCGTCACCTTTCGGTGCCATTCCGCGTCCGGTGTGTTCCCGGCGTGAGGGTTCTCGATTTGCAGTTCAGTCCAAAAGGCCAGAATGTTTTGAGCCGCAGCAGATTGTGTGCATTTTAAACTTGCCATGCTCGAGAAAACAGTGCCCGACCTAGCGACGCGCACAGTGCACGGTGCCCAACCGCATCTCAAATGACTGCACCCCAGACTCTGCGAGTGTCACTTAACTTGATGTGGTTATTTCCCCCATGTTAATTCTGGTACATACACCACTGGTTTATGTCTATACATAATTTTTTCGATAAAATAATTTATTGAATTGTTTTTTACTGGCTACAATAACTGATTTGCAGTGATTTGCACCCCGTACAGTACGGTTCAATACGAATACACATACCGTTTCACCCCTAATAGATATAGATATCTATATCTAGGTAGATTTTTTTTTTACTGACACTGATGCGACCTAGGAAAAAATGACCTCGCATCCACATAATAAATGGTCGCAGTCTTTGAGCCATGCCACATGTACCAAGACCAACACTTCCCCAGCTTGTCTGATCCCCTCTACTTACCGCCCTGGCTGAGTCAGCGAAGTCAATCTTGAGGCGGCCCATGGCTCTGATGATGGCGATGATGGACTGGATGGTGTTGCTGTAGACCACTGCCTTGTACTGCTTACACTCCTCCTCAGAGTACCCAGCTTCATGGATGATCCTGAGGAAACAGGAACATAAACTCAATGCACTGCTTTTATAGACCACTGTGACCGCTCAAAGGGCTTGTTAAGTCACATACATCAATGGTACGCGGGCAGTGTCCACCAGGCAAGGCAACAACCAGCTCGTCATGAGCTTTATTACTACCAAGTGTGATGTTGATCAGCTATTACAAACCATTTCAAAATCGATCCGTTAGCGACATCACAAGTGAGTGTCGACTCAATAAACAAATCAAGCTCAAGCCAGCTCTGTAGGATCTTTCCATTAGGCAATAATACACTTACTTCATTTGCTTGACAATGGTACTCTTGCCAGACTCTCCAGCGCCTGAGGAAGAGGGACACAGGAATATGCATGAGAACAGAACAGAACTTCATGTATATTTCTAGGGTTTATAACTAGGCTTGTCACAGTATCCGGTGTCACCGGTGTGATATGGTGCACAAGCCCACACTGGTGTCATCGCCACAATGTCCATACCAGTATTTTGTAATAAAAAAAATTGAAATTGTACAAAATAAAAAAGTTTATTCGTAGCACTTCAACATTGATTGCCCTTTTTGTATTCTCTGACGGAGCTATCAACAATAACCACTCCCCAGACAGAGCTCCATGCATCCATACGCATCCAGGCTTCATACTATAAGGATGCTCAACTTTATTGAGCACAAAAATGTGGTGAATAAAGTCCACAAACAATGTATTTGAACTCATTAGAGATAAACTGGAGGGGAATGGATTTGTGTGCACAATAAACCAGTGCAATTACTTTTTTTTATCTCTCTGATATCTTTTTTAATTCTGTTATCACTGCTTTGTACAGAGCGGTAGGCATGGTTTTCCCTACATTGAAATGATTTGGTGGCCGCTAAAATGAGTTAATTGAGAACGTCAAATACAATCATCTCCAAATTAATTGATTTTAGGTGCAATGTGACCTTTTTTGGCCAGCAGATGGCGGTACGTTGTAGACCTACTAGTAGCCAACCAAGTTGATTATAAATGTATGTTCAGTACGTCAGTCCCATGGATTTGGCTGGATAGCACTGAAGAAGAACGTAGCCTACTGACTATCGGATAATGCAATTTCCACACAGGACCAGACCGTTCTTATTATACATTCAATGGACCAGTCGGTCCTGTAACTGCTGAGTGGCGGTGAGAAAACAAGTGGATCTAGTTTTCTTTTGCAATACATGTCTTTTAATCAGCAAATAAATGCTCACGCTTCCATTCCTATTGTCTAATAAAATATTAAACAAGTTGCAATACCAAAGATATGTATGTAATAACCTGTGTGTTTTGGTGGATTGAAACAAAATATGTTGTAACTAAACGCCCTGTTTAGTTTATTGAGAAAAAACCTTGGCATGTACGAAGTTTAACATTTGATTATTTATTATTAGTAAAAACACGCTGAAGAGGTGAGGACAAGTAAGCAGAACAGTGGGCATGAAAAATAACATTAGACAAGAGTTGCACAGGTAACTTCACAGACCACTCCTACTTTCACAGAATGTAGAAAAAAACCGGTATCAAGGCAAGGATGCATTTTTTAAATGCATAAATGAGATGGAGAGAGAAGAAGGGATAGATGGAGAATGGGAGGAGAGGAGGGATGGTGGAGAGTTGGGATAGGGTTGTTTATTCCTGTAGAGGGAATGTGGATGGGGGTGGGATAACATTGATTTCTGTTTAGAGTTATTTTTCAATTTATGTGCTTTTAGAATTATGGTCTTATGAAAAAGCTTCAAGGATCTTTGATTTTTAAACACCCTAACCCATGAGGAGGTATCACAAATTAATATTGGCTTCTAGGTAAATAGGTAAATACAAATGTGTAGAAGATTTGGCTTAGGCTGGAATAGCTAAAACATACCGAAAAATGTTTATTCATAGACTGTAAAAAATATGGACGTAGCATCCCTGACGTCACCCATTGGTTTACACACAACCATTATGAAGCCATAGATTTCATGTTATGGAAACCGCCATTGCTTGGCATTCTTTGCAACCAGCAGCGTTAACGATCCATAGATCCAAAACTCAATATTAAAATCCTTAACTCTAATGAAATAAAACTGTCAAACGGGACAAATTTAATAATATGGAGATGAACTAGCCATTGAGATGTTTTAGCATGGTGCAGTAATAAAGCAGTGGCAATGCATCTACAGCAGATATTAAAATGGCCTTCTAACGACCGATGGTCGAAATAACAATGGTTGTTGTTGAACATAGATTTGTTTGAACAATCATTTTCTACGTTATGCCATGTTAAATAAACAGAATTTATGATATTTAAAGAAGGAAAGACTCCCGCTATCCCTGCAAGAAAGCAGTCGCATTGTTCTGCAGTCAAACAGCTCCAGCTCAGACAAGCCTGCTGGGGGTTTAGTCCAATCCCCAAATCTGATTGTAGCGAGTCAAGACAGTGAACGCCTGAGTATAGCAGTATAGCACCGCCCCTAAATAAAAAAAAGTGTACAATTTGAAAATGTTGATAGTGTGCAAAGATACTAGTTGAAAAGAGGGTGTGGGTTTTCATTTAATGTTTACTTGCCGTAATTACCGTTATATTTTGTGTTGTGTATGGAGTTACTTTTGTGTCTTTATTATGCAATCAACCAGAATAGTTTTGAGAGCAAAACTTTCCACACTGCAATCAAAAAATACATTTGAGAGCAAAACTATTGACACTGCAATCAAATATTTTTATTGCAAGTAAAATAAATGTGATTAAAAAATGCATTAATGCGAATCAAAAACGTTTGCGAATCAAAAAGTTTAGTTTGCAAATCCAAAAGTTTAGTTTGCAAATCCAGTGAGTTTTGAACATCCACTGTTAGTAAACGAGAGAGGGAGTTTTTAAGTCCATGGAGAAGACAGGGCGGGAGCGGAGAAGACAGAAAATCAATGCGCAGGTGTGTTTACACATAACTTATCTCTTAGTAATAGCAAGAATGTTATGTTTGAATATATGCTATCTCTTTATAGTATGGCTCTCTTCATCGTATATATATATACACGTTTTTTTAAATGTATATATATATTGTTTTTTTATTAGTCAGAAGGTTAATATTCTACCATCCGACTTCAGTAATTACAAATATACATTTACCAATGGTTGAAATAATTTTTTTCATTTTTTAAATAGGAGGCAAAAGTTTTTTGAGTGCTCTTGAATTTTTAGCTGGTGTTCCAAAATCTTTGAAGTTGGGTGCTCCCAGGTAAAAAAAAATTCTGCAGGGTTGCCCTTATAAGCATTAGTAAACTGTACATGCATGTGTTGAGGTTAGGACAGACAACACTAAACTACATGTAAGCATTAGGTCTGACCACGGACTGGTACAGAGGGACGTCTTACAGAAGCAATAGCCAGACATTAGCGCAATTGGATTAATCAATTGGATCCTCTCTGCCAACAACATTATAACTACCATTTAGGTAAGGTCAGGTTTAGAGGGTTACCTTAACTATTAAATAAATATGTTTTGTTTTTGTCTGATCAATATCCATGTGATTTTATTCTATACACATCCATCATGACCGAGATTAGCCTAAATATATATATATGGACCGGCTACCGAAATCAGCCACATATTGTTGCATAAAGGAGAAGTTGTTGCTGTTTGATAGCCATTAAATTTGTTCACCTAGTCCCGCCAATTGTTTCATCAACGTGTTCACCTGAGACACGTTTGGACACCGTGCGCAACGCACTCCATTGTTTTCCTATGGAGAAAGCGCCGCAAGAATTTCAGGGAGAGAGAGGCCATGTACCCAACCTCACGGCAGTTTGCCGCGGAGGGGTCTCACTTCGAAGTTGAAAATATTTGCAACAAGCCAGAATGTTTTGAGCCGTAACTGATTGTGTGGGTTTTAAACTTGCCGTGCTCGAGAACACAGCGCCAACCTAGCGACGCTACGGTGTTCAACCACATATCAAGTGAACACGCCTTGACTGCACCTCAGAATCCGCAAGCATCACTTAACTTTATGCGGATATTTGACCCTAGTTAATTCCAGTAGATACGACATTGGTTTATGTCTATACATATTATTTTCGATTAAATCACTTAAAATTTTTAGTACTCTAGAATAAGTGATTATTTATTGTTCAGTTCGCACCGGGCTAGCCTAATATTCGTCTTTTTAATGAAAGGAAAAAAAACTCCTTCAAGAAGGAAAATTGGTATGGGAACAGCTCGATTTACTTCTAGTATTACTTTAACTAATGCAGTGCCCATTGAAAACGGGCCTGTTCTGAACGGGCCGATTGCATGGCCAGTGTTTCCCATACAATATCATAATATCAACATTGACCGCCACATATTGATGTTTTATTTTATTTTTTTACTATAAAGCCTTCAACATTGCGCAGTCATACATTGTTGTTGAGGCTGTATGAAATAAGTTTGTTCGGCCAAAGTTTAGCAGCTGGCCCAGGTAGGCGGAGTTCCCCACACGTTCGACAAGTTGTACAATAATGACCGCCCACCAGGAACATCGACATTAAAACTGAAAGTGAAATGTATAGCAGCATAACGCTGCTGTGGTGGTGCTGTATAGAAGAAGAAAAAAATCACACATCTCAATAGCAGCTTATGCAGTTGTATTTTTAACTTACAGATATTCACTCTGAATTAGCGATGTGATGCGGTGAATTAAAGAGAAGATCAGTTATGAGTCCTGTGTGTCCAGCATACACACAGGACTCATAACTGTGATCTCGTCCAGGAGACGGGGCTTCCAAGCAAAACCACCAGGCAGCAGCACTCCTCTCTATAGAACTATCGTTTGGTAAATATCTCTACACAATTGCCGAATTACAAAGTACCCTGCCATAAACAATAGTCGCAATTCAACTGGATATGTAAAATTTCCCCCATGGATACAACATTAAAACCGCTGTTTAGAAGTGTGTCCCGCTAGCTCTACAACAGGAAAAAGCAGGTCAAAAACTGCGTGGCCAGTGTGGATGAAACGCACATGGACTGTATAAAATACAGATTAAAACTGACTTTCGATGTGTAAATTAGTGGAAACTATCGCGGACATTTAAAAAAATAAACACCTTTTGGACCAGTCATTCGTCAGCTACCACCACAAACAATCTAATTATGTGGGAAACATTTTCGAGAACCGCTCATCAAACAACTTCACACTCAACACTGCACTTCCTTGGGTCCTCAGCAATACACCCATCAGTGCAGTGCCCGTTCCGTGCCTGTTCGGAATGGGCCGATTGCTTGGCCTCTTGCAGCTTTCTCAAGAACCGCTCATCCAAAAAACATGACACTTGACACCGCACTTCCTTGGGTCCTCAGCAATACACCCACTAAGTGTGAAGTCGATCGGATGAACAGTTGAGATAAAACGATTGTGCCGCATTCCATTTTGCAATAATGCTCTCGTTTTGTCTTGTTATAAATCCAGCGCACCCCTTTTCCTTTACAGCGGTGCGCTTTAAACCCTCCCCCCAAACTCACTCTATATTATTTATTTAAATGTTCATATATTATTTGTTTTATTTCTCTTTTTTTACATTTGTTTTTCAGTTGAATTATGTTTGAAGTTCAAGAAAATCCACTGTTTTTTTTTAAATCAATAAATGCATGACGTTTCCAAAGTCAATGAGTAATCGCGTTAAATAACCATGATCTCAATATTGACCAAAGTAATTGTGATTAGGATTTTTGCCATTATCGAGCAGCCCTACCATAAAGGTCTGTTTAGTTGCACCGTAGAGGATTTCATGCAGGATTTCATGCCCACTTGAGGCAGGCATGCTTTCACCTGAACACACAACATTTTAATTAGCCTTCCCTGCGCTGGGACCTGGGGCTCCCCGGCGACTACAACAGTTCTCCGGCTCTCCTTTTCCCAAATGACTAAACAGATGCACACCATGGGCCTGGGCGCTAGAGGTGCTCACTAATTTTAACAGCTCATCAGACTTCCACTTCATCAAAATCCTGCTGTCTCCACTGAGGTGCTGTATTAAATCACTACGGGAGGTTACAACAACACACCAAGAAGGCCTGAAAAAGTGGGACAGAATTAGATGTAATGGCAGGAATAGGCAACATGACAGTGTTTACTTCAGATCAAATGGGCAATATAGACAGACACAATGCATTGTAACTATGTACTGCTTTAACCGTGTAGACAAACTAAAAAAACAAACCAAAATCAAGGTATACTGCAATCTGTAATTCTACTTAAAGAACATTATTTAATGGCTGGTGTTACTGGAAGAACATATCTAATGTAGCTTACTGCAGTTCTGCTGCCAACTACAACTCTAGCTGAGGAACAGGGATTTGTGACAATGTATAACTAAAATACAAGTCTCTCATTCCCCTTACAAAAGGCATACTGTAACAGTTTAAATTGAGTGTGTGTTATTAGAAATCATCACAGAATTCTCATTCGTGGATAATTCCAGGTTGCTGTTATAGAGTTTGCACATCATATCCAGGTGCTCATTAGAATTGCGGGGGAACATAAGCAACCATGAACATTCAAATCCGGTCCATCTCAAATAACCCATGCACATCCAACAACTTATTTCTGCGGCTGAGCGATGCACCAGATCCGAACTGCTTGTTACAACATGGGAAACAAATTAGTTTTGGATCAAAAGGAATGGACCGATCCCAAAACAGCAGTGGCGCCATAAAGTAACTCAGGACATTTGGTGATTTGGTATAGCCAGGTTGCCACGCAACTTCTCACCATTCCCCACTACCAGCTGTGGCCAAATTATCCGCTGTATTGTTTGCGAAACGCTCCAGAACTCACAACGACTAATACACTTGAGACAAAGTTTCAATTTCATTTCAGACGGATTTTTGTAGATTCAAGTATAGGTACACATTCATTGTAGTTGGCGTTCGTTGATTACAAAACAACATTTATTGGATTTAACAGAATAGTGGCTTTAAGATATTTCACAACACACGATTCACCTTATGATCTCACACTTCTTAAATAAAGGAATTGAGACGTTTGTCAGAATGTATTAAAATCTGAATTATGAATTAAAATCTACGAAAATCAGTGCATCTGTAGCTGCCCTTTTAACTCTTTGTATCGGTTTTAGCGCCGCCATTTGTATGTAATTGATCGCGTTTATATGTTAAAATCGAACCTAGTCGTTTAACTAGATAGCCACTGGACTAATTTAACCCTTTATCGTGTCTCTATGTATTGTTGCAATTTCTGCTATTACTTGTCACAATAGTGTAGCTCTTTGTGGCTAATCTGTTGCTAACCATAAAATATGACTCCAGCGCCAACTTTTCATTACCGCCCCTGAGCAAAAGGAGTCGATTTAATGTTTTCAAATCCAACTCGCAGATGTTAATTTCGTTACCGTTGATGCGATACAAAATCCTCACATAGTGATTAAATTACTGTGGGGTAAGTGAGCAGGATAATTGGCTAACGTTAAGTTCGCAATAACAGTCTGTGGGGAGGTCCCTTTCCAGCAAGTAGACCGAGACCCCATCTCTTTCCAGCAAGTAGACCGAGACCCCATCTCTTACCAAGCAGCAGAAGCTTCACCTCGCGGGCAGCCTTTTCTCCGTCGTCCCGTAAATTCCTGTCAATCATTTTGCTGCGCTCTTGTGCAGCCTTGTCGTCCGTGCTCAGAGTACACCCCATCTTCCAAACGCCGGAATAAAACGAAATGGATGAAACGCAACTTAAATTAGTGCAGCGGCGCACCAGAGCTATCAAGCTAACATCTAACGAGAAGGAGCCAGTCTCCAAACACGCTCGAAACACGCCCTTGCAGAAAAACTGTCCGTTTTGTGGCGAGACTTTTGGAATTAAACTTCAAAAGCCAAGTATGTTCGCGGCTATATGTATTTTCTTGTTTAGTAAAATATCACCCGATATCATTTAGAAATACGGAGATTCAAGCAGGCGACATCTCGGTTGCGTTATTTGAGATGTGTTGAATGGGTCATTTCCTGTTCTTTAGGCATACCTGTTAACTGCGCGTGCGCGGTAGATGCAAACGTTAAAAATCGCACTCCCTGTACACCCCTTATGACTGCAGCACGTGGTTTAATCCGGAGCAAATCCTTTAATCGACCACAATGTATGAATTGAAACTAAGACTTGTTTAATATATTAATATATTGAAGTTCATTGATTAATATATGCATGTGTACGTTATGTATTTGTCTTTTGGAGCGATGACCCAAAGAAGTATAGATATAGATAGATAGATTGTTTTGATTTTTACATCATTTGATTATGCATTCAATGTGCATTTTAAGAAAATGAAATGTAACAACAATTATAACAACAACAACAACAACAACAACAACAACAACCATACTGCCATTCATATAATATAGTAACAAAAGAAGCATTTCAAAAAAAGTTTAAAATATTTTACAGAAACTCTGAGAACTCTCTGAGAACACTTGACAAGGCCACTGAATAATCAGATGTGGACCAAAACAAGACACTTGGATTTGAAGAACTGAACTGAAAGAGATATTGTGACTCATTTAGATCTCATTTAGATATTGTGAGTCATTTAGATCAGTTATAGATGCATTTTATCAGTCAGTTTAGGCTACTCAAGTCAATTAGGGAGTGTTTAAACTTCCCAAGTGTACTTTGCAACATAATAACTTATAGTGACTTTTTTAGTTATAGTTACTTATTCAAAGACTGCAGGATACAGAAAGGGTTACATTGTTGTTGGGTTCTTCCCATACGAGGTGAAGTCCAGGTAAGCAATATCTAAAGGAGCTAGATTGAAATCTGTGGTGAATCCGTTTGAAAACCACATCCAGAAATGTAAATGTCGGGCAGTAGATCATCCCCTGCTCCAGCCCTAAGAGCACTCTGTGTCTGAAACTAAGAAAAGCACATTTAATTTAGTTATTTATTTTATATATATTAGTTATTTTGTACACTGAATAAAAAAAAAAAAAGTAAGTCAACATACGGGCAACATTTGAATGCACCCCATTTTTTTGCATTGATTGAATTAATAACATTAGCCTGGATGTAAATAAAAATAAAACTTACATTCATGTAAATACATTCAATGAATTTACTTATTCATCCATCTATTCATTCGTTCATTAATTTAGCATAAGCAACATTGTTCCTAATATGTTTCTTGCAATGTGTTGTTAAGCTGAGTTGTGCTAATGGTTGTGTCTAAACAGGGTGGCTATGGGTTTGGAGCTGTGGTCACCGCTCACTTCCTCGCTTTACATGGACATTTCCATTGCAGATGGCCCTTCCATCATGCAAACCAGGCCCATAATTCCACTCTGTGCTCATATTTCCCTATGTATGATGCGTGGACATGTTATAAGGAGACTAAATATGTTATATGTTCAAATATATTGAAACAATCGTGTCTATTTAGTCAAGTAACTTCTTTATCAGTTCAAACGGGACCCGAAATGGATGATGTTGTTTCTGAGAGATGATGAAAAAAGTGTAGTGATTGTTTAACAGGTTAAGGCTGAGACTCTGAAGACTCAACAGAGACCTCAGCTTCAGAGCAGGACCTATAGCACACACAGGCCCCAATGGGATGTGTACTTCCACCCTCAATCGGTCATTCATCTTACTACCTGCTACCAATAATGAATAATAGTAGCAACTAAAATGTATACACATTTGTATATATTTATTCATGTTTTTTGTATTCCCATTAGCAACATCTAGTGGCTTGAGTTGTAGCTACAGTTACAGCTATACCATTTTCAGACAGTTGCCGTCTGAGAGGTTCCCACGGTGCTCTCACGGTTTGCTCTGAGTCAAGGTCATTCACGGTACTTGATAAGCCATAAGAGGTGGAACAGAAGGGCGACTTTAACTCAAATGCAACACTAAGATTAAAATATAAATTGCTGTAAACTTGAGATACATTAGTACTATTATATTGTACTACTTCATGATCATTTGCAACATTAATATTTCACCTCTTATTATTATTCTTTTTTTAATTATTATTTCTGCTTTGTTTAATTCTTCGCATGGCAATGTAAAAGTTTGTTTCCCAAACCTCTTTTGAATTAAATTGAGAGAGAGAGAGAGAGAGAGAGAGAGTGATGGAGATGGAGAGAGAGTGAGAGAGATGGAGAGAGAGAAAGAGAGAGAGATAGAGTGAGTGAGAGAGAGACATGGAGGGAGAGAAAGAGAGAGATAGAGTGAGAGAGAGAGAGAGATAGAGTGAGTGAGAGAGAGAGAGACATGGAGGGAG
>OOFB01016366.1:1459-11911 GCA_900323305.1 Trachyrincus murrayi | reverse complement strand
TTAAGTGTGTGTATGTGTGTGTGTTTGTGCGTGTGTTTTTGTGTGCGTGTGTGTGTGTGTGTGTGTGTGTGTGTGTGTGTGTGTGTGTGTGCGTGTGTGTGTGTGTCTGTGTCTGTGTCTGTGTGTGTGTGTGTGTGTGTGTGTGTGTGTGTGTGTGTGTGTGTGTGTGTGTGTGTGTGTGTGTGTGTGTGTGTGTGTGTGTGTGTGTGTCTACAGCTGGAGTGCTCTGAGGAGCTGGGGGACCTGGTGAAGTCTGTGGACCCCACGTTGGCCCTCAGTGTGTACCTGAGGGCCAACGTCCCCAACAAGGTCATCCAGTGTTTCGCAGAGACGGGCCAGTTCCAGAAGATAGTCCTCTACGCTAAGAAGGTTTGTGTCCAACTGAAATATAGAAACTATATAGAAAGACAGGCTAAGAAGAATGCTTGGAATAGACTCAATGTTTTGTGTTCTAATATATTATAGGACAAAATATACAGCTAAAATAGAAAGACAGTAATTCAGCTATAAAATAATAATGTGTTAAACAAGAATATTCAGAAAAAGAAGAAAAATGATCAAAACGGAACAAATCCATTTTGAATGTGTACATCTCCGCGTGTAGGTGGGCTACACCCCGGACTGGATCTTCCTGCTGAGGAACGTGATGCGCATCAGTCCAGAGCAGGGCCTGCAGTTCTCCCAGATGCTGGTCCAGGATGAGGAGCCATTGGCTGACATCACACAGGTCAGGGGGCAGGGGCGGGGCTTTACCACGCATTAATGCATGCTTGTAATTGTTTTAGCGACGTCGGCCCCAGTTAAGTCACAGGTTTCCTCAACCCCACTCTCTTTGTGCTGAAATGGCTGCTGTGTCGTGTCTCTCCAGATCGTGGACGTGTTCATGGAGTACAACCTGATCCAGCAGTGCACCTCCTTCCTGCTGGACGCCCTGAAGAACAACCGGCCCACGGAGGGCCCGCTCCAGACCCGCCTGCTGGAGATGAACCTGGTGCACGCTCCGCAGGTACCTCTGCCCTTAACGCTCTGCTTTGTCATTGGGAAATATAGCACTCAGAATAGATATGGGGTGGCAGGAAACGGAGCTGGTCATCTCACACTTGCGAGGGTCGCTGGTTTGATTTCTTGACTGTTGCCTGGCCTTAGTGTAGAACCACAAACTGCTCCTGACGGCTGGTTTTCGCCTTGAATAGTTGTCTTTAAAGCGCTATCTGTGGTTTGGAAAAAACACATCCACCGTTTTTTACCATAGTTATTTATCATCCAAGCAGAGGGGGGAATTGGTTTGAAATGTGTCCTGTTGGCCCATTTAACAAGGGGACTGAAATAACAGTTTTGGTGCCACTCGTGCTTTCATCCGTGTATCTCACTACCGGTGTCCTTGGACAGGTTGCCGACGCCATTCTGGGCAACCAGATGTTTACCCACTACGACCGCCCCCACGTGGCCCAGCTGTGCGAGAAGGCAGGCCTCCTGCAGAGGGCGCTGGAGCACTACACCGACCTGTACGACATCAAGCGAGCTGTGGTGCACACACACCTGCTCAACCCAGAGGTGGGGTGGGGGGGCTGTAGATTCACTTTGCTTCAACGCGCCACATATTACATCAACATATCTTCGTATAAATGTATAAAATATATGTAGCAAGAGCAAAGAGCCGTCGTCTGACTGCAAGAAAATGTCTTGCACATCCTGAAAACAAATCAAAATCATTTTAGAATGCCGTGTGAATTGGTGTTCACGCACTCAAACACTAAACTGCATGACAGTGTTATTGTTGTTATAGATTGCATGGAAACATTGATTCCAAACCTACTGTGTCGTACATATTTAATCTCTCTCTCGCTCTCTCTCCTAGTGGCTGGTGAACTTCTTTGGTTCCCTGTCAGTGGAGGACTCCCTGGAGTGCCTGAGGGCCATGCTATCGGCCAACATCCGCCAGAACCTGCAGATCTGCGTCCAGGTGGCCTCCAAGTACCATGAGCAGCTCTCCACACAGTCCCTCACCGAGCTCTTTGAGTCTTTCAAAAGCTTCGAGGGTAAGCTGGGAGCAAAGCCATCGTCCTCCTCTTAAACTTCCGCTATCTCCCGCATTTCTCACAAGTCGTTATCCACCCTTTTCTTGTTCTGCCATTACTTTCCATCCACACACAAACCTTTGAGTTGGTTTTGATAATTATTTTGTAATGTTTGCGTTGGGCCGATCGTTTCTTTGCCCGCAGGTCTGTTCTATTTCCTGGGGTCCATCGTGAACTTCAGCCAGGACCCCGAGGTCCACTTCAAGTACATCCAGGCCGCCTGCAAGACGGGCCAGATCAAGGAGGTGGAGAGGATCTGCCGCGAGAGCAACTGCTACGACCCCGAGCGCGTCAAGAACTTCCTCAAGGTTTGCGATGGCGGCCGCATGTAGTCTCTTTTTTAAAAGTTTTTGGTGTTTGATCGTGGAACATGATTGGGTTAGTTGTGAGTTGGTTTAACTTATTTATGAATCTCCTTCGTTCTGTCTTTCCGACAGGAAGCCAAGTTGACCGACCAGCTGCCTCTGATCATCGTGTGCGACCGCTTTGACTTTGTCCACGACCTGGTCCTGTACCTCTACCGTAACAGCCTGCAGAAATACATTGAGATCTACGTGCAAAAGGTACAAAAAAAAAAAAAACCAGCAAGAACCACAAATGCATAAGCTCAATTAAATGGAACTACTGAAGGCGAACCAGGAATAACATTCAATAACATTTTTCCTCAGTCCCCTCCATTGTTAAAAAATGTACTGTATGTCTGAGGAGATTTGACTGCTTAATCGAGCACTGAACAGGATAGTGTGGCGGTAAGGGTGTTCCACTCCCAGCCGCAAGGTTTTTGGTTCGATCCCCGGTTTGGCGCATCTGCTAAATAGTAAATAGTTTCATTGCAAAGAATTACATTTTCAAAGAAATGACACTGAGCTGTTTCTATTTGAGTCGTACGCACCAATGGGTTTGTTTTGACTCTAGGTCAACCCCAGCCGCCTGCCGGTGGTCATCGGGGGTCTGCTGGACGTGGACTGTGCCGAGGACGTGATCAAGAACCTGATCATGGTGGTGCGTGGGCAGTTCTCCACCGACGAACTGGTGGCCGAGGTTGAGAAGAGGAACAGGTGAGACTGGGGTTATATCTTGTATATTTTGTCTTTTGTAGAGTCTATTTAAAACCATATTTACCTGGCCTGAACCTTTCCATTGCAATAGCGTGGTGGGAAAGCAGTGAATAGTCAACAGAATTACATTATTATAAGGAGCTTGATACACGGCAACTCTGGTAGACTATGGCGTCTCTACCGGAGTGGATGTGCGTTTCTCTCAACTTATCTCAACTCAACTCAAGCTATTTCAAGCTTGTTGATGGAAACCAGAGACAAATTTGGGTTTCCTAAATTGTACTGTGCTAGTTACCAGACCTAGTCTGCTAAGAAGCATTATTAATACATTGGCTGTATTGTGTGTGTGTGTGTGTGTGTGTGTGTGTTCTGGCAGACTGAAGCTGCTGCTGCCCTGGCTGGAGGCCCGCATCCACGACGGCTGTGAGGAGCCGGCCACCCACAACGCCCTGGCCAAGATCTACATCGACAGTAACAACAACCCCGAGCGCTTCCTGCGGGAGAACCCCTTCTACGACAGCCGCGTGGTGGGCAAGTACTGCGAGAAGAGGGACCCCCACCTGGCCTGTGTAGCCTACGAGAGGGGCCAGTGTGACCAGGAGCTCATCCATGTAAGGAGAAAAAAAAAAATAAACGTGTGGATGATACGACCATTTCCTTACCCCTTCCCCTCTTGCCCAATATGTAGGAACTACATTATTTGTGTGAACATGGATTGAAATATTATCTGTGAGAAACGTATTTCTTATTTTGCCTCACGGTGATTTGATCAGTTCAGAATGTGGCAACCCCCTGGTGATTCACAGATGTCCTCGGATTGCCGCAATTGATACTGAACACAACATTTATAATCGGATAGGTGTCCAGTGGAAGTCTCGCGACAGCCGTTCACAGTGGTGTTGGTAAAGACCGTAGAATACAATGTGTGTGTGCTTTGTCCCCAGGTCTGCAACGAGAACTCTCTGTTCAAGAGTCTGTCCCGCTACCTGGTGCGGCGTAAAGACCCCGAGCTGTGGGCCAGCGTGCTGCTGGAGACCAACCCGTACAGAAGACCCCTGATCGACCAGGTAACCCCCCCCCCCCAATATTTTATATGCAGGACTGTTCACCACACTGCCTGTGCCTTTTATTTTTGATACATCTTTGCTGACTGTTTTTGTTGTTGTTGGTATCATTATATTTCTTAACCACTCAGTGTGCATCTTAAGCCTGGTATGAACTTAAATCGCCCCCTCCTCACAGAACCTCTTTACCTAAATAAGTAGATCTGATGCCCAATCGACAGTTGTATTGAACACATTATTATTAGGGGTTGTTAAAATAATAATAAGAATGATAATAGCAATATTGGTATTATAATAATTGTTATTGATGATTTTATGAAATTAGTGATTCAATATGCATTGGATTTACAAGTTACAGATGAGAATGAGGAAGATCTGAGTTCAGATCCAGTCAGTTAAACATTCAATGTTGATAATCATGCTCATTTGTGATGTTTTGATTGTCATGCTTTCTTAAACACACAAGAAATGACTAATTATTAGTGATAACATTTCTAATAACCGCAGAATCCTTTAGCTGGCTAAATTTTTCATTTGGCTGGCCACTAAAAAAATTCAGGAACACACTGTGAATCTCCTCCTCTCCCTCTCTCTTCAGGTGGTGCAGACGGCCCTGTCGGAGACCCAGGACCCAGAGGAGGTGTCGGTCACGGTCAAGGCCTTCATGACGGCCGACCTGCCCAACGAGCTCATCGAGCTGCTGGAGAAGATCGTTCTGGATAACTCTGTGTTCAGCGAGCACAGGTAAGGTCTCTCTTGTCTACGTTATGGCTGTAAGAGTGATGGATCCTCTGGTATTGTTGTGGAGAAAAAAATCCTTCACCTACTCAAGTTATCTTTTGAGCATGTTCCTTGCTCTTTATAAGCGCTCTGCAGAATGGTATCGCAGATCTAAAGCGTCTAGTCGGCCTTAAACCTATGTTTTCTAATAATAATATTTTTAACGCTATGAAAATCCCAAACCGTTCTAAGTTATAACCATACTGTTGATATGGAGGTCTTGTTGTCTTATTGACTCGTACTCACCCATCTCACTATTCCCTGGCTCCACCAGGAACCTGCAGAACCTGCTGATTCTGACGGCCATCAAGGCGGACCGCACGCGCGTCATGGAGTACATCAACCGCCTGGACAACTACGACGCCCCCGACATCGCCAACATCGCCATCAGCAACGAGCTCTTCGAGGAGGCCTTCGCCATCTTCAGGAAGTTTGACGTCAACACCTCCGCCGTGCAGGTCGGTCAGCGGGCTTCGAAGACGGATTTATTTCATTTTAGGCCAAATGGAGTATGGATTTATATAGTTTAAGAAATCTAATAAGCAAATCAAGATTAACTGATTTGTTAAGAAGAGCTCAAATTAGTATTTTAATTTAAATAAATAATGTCCTAATACAGTCGTACATGAAATGATGGTGATCTGGAAGATTATGGTAACATAAATATGCCCAGAAAAGCACCCTAACGTACACACCTTGCTACCTGCTCTCATTAGCAGTTCATTATTTCTGATGGAAGTTGTCGTATCAAAATATATTCTGCAAAAAACGTCCAGAGGTCGGTTGTGCCTCATCAACGTGCCTCTCGGTGACCTGCAACCTCCCCCCCACACCAGGTCTTGATCGAGCACATCGGTAACCTGGACCGGGCCTACGAGTTTGCCGAGCGCTGCAATGAGCCCCCCGTGTGGAGCCAGCTGGCCAAGGCGCAGCTGCAGAAGGGCCTGGTCAAGGAAGCCATCGACTCCTACATCAAGGCCGACGACCCCTCCGCCTACATGGAGGTCGGCCAGGCGGCCGCCCAGAGCGGTGAGGGGGGGGAACCACCACGTTGGAGTCAAATGTCAAGTTGATCCAGAGGCGGGGAAATACAATTAGGATACGAATAAGGAAACAATCACAACAATACTAACTGAGTTCCACACTTGTATCCTTACACAACATGTATGGTATGATGCAGCCTATGAGTGAGACTTTATGTAAGAAAAGGGGGCGTGAAAGATTTTTGAAAATAACTCCACTCACCCGGGGTTGTATGCTGCGTTTACGTGAAGATTTGTTCATCGGTGTCTTGGTTTACTTGAAGCAATGTCTGAGCTCTTGTGGTGGACGTTATTGTGAAGTCTATGCTGGTTTAGCTCTTGTATTGGTAGTGATTGTGTGGTGTATGCTGGTCTGCAGGTAACTGGGAGGACCTGGTGAAGTTCCTCCAGATGGCTCGTAAGAAGGCCAGAGAGTCCTATGTGGAGACGGAGCTGATCTTCGCCCTGGCCAAGACCAACCGTCTGGCCGAGCTGGAGGAGTTCATCAACGGACCCAACAATGCCCACATCCAGCAGGTCGGTCTCAACACACGCACACGCACGCACGCACGCGGCTCACTTAACTTTTTTTCGCCCAATCTTCTGGGCCTTGTTTCTTCTGCAGAGGATCATATTTCAGTACATTTTTAACAATTGCTGTATTGTTAGAATTACAGTGTATTGCAATATATCTAATGATTACCCTCCGGCACAACCCCTAACCCTGACCCGTGTTCGCTTTTTCTCCTTCCACGCGTTCTCTCACTCTCTGGTCCTCACTCAGGTGGGCGACCGTTGCTACGACGACAAGATGTACGACGCGGCCAAGCTCCTCTACAATAACGTGTCCAACTTCGGCCGGCTGGCCTCCACGCTGGTGCACCTGGGGGAGTTCCAGGCCGCCGTGGACGGGGCCCGCAAGGCCAACAGCACCCGCACCTGGAAGGAGGTACACCGCTAGTCCCTCACGCCCCCCCCTCCCCCCACCCCAGGGTGTTGGTCGGGGGGGGGGCTTAGGTTTCGTATTGTGTGCAGACTTTAATCCCTGATTATTGAATTTAGCAGGATATTGGGGGAGTTCTTAGTAGCCGTTGTTGCCCCATATTGGGCTGATGAATGCATACATGAGTGAATGGATGATAACTCTAAATGAATTAATAGAAATCCTATTTTTGACTCATTGTTCTGCCAAGTAGTTAATACGTCTTAAAGCTCCGGGATCAGTATTCTCATTCATCATCTTAATGAATGCTGGCCAACTCGAATAAACTCACACGGCATTCGTTTTTAATTTGTGTTTGCTGTGTTCCTAACCACAGGCAATATAAGCTTTGTCGTAGATTAGAAGAAACAAGCAAACACATTGGTAGGAACTTCAGTTGACTCGCTTCTCTCTCTCTCTCTCTCTCTCTCTCTCCCTCCCTCTATAGGTGTGCTTTGCGTGTGTGGATGGGAAGGAGTTCCGCCTGGCCCAGATGTGTGGCCTCCACATCGTGGTGCACGCTGATGAGCTGGAGGAGCTCATCAACTACTACCAGGTACACCAGCGCTTCTATTAAAAACATACATGACATGACACCTTTACTCGGGTTCATCCCAGTGTCTCCAAACCTTGGGTCGAGACCCTAATTGGGGTCACCTGGTACCCATTTGGGCACCAAAAAATACATTTCAGACCCCCCAAAAAATGGGGCCACTGGTCAAAAAAGGTGATTTATTCTGAAGACCTACTGTTTATCTCCACTCCCCAGGACCGCGGCTACTTCGAGGAGCTGATCACCATGCTGGAGGCGGCGCTGGGCCTGGAGCGAGCCCACATGGGCATGTTCACAGAACTGGCCATCCTCTACTCCAAGTTCAAGCCCCAGAAGATGAGGGAGCACCTGGAGCTGTTCTGGTCCAGAGTTAACATCCCAAAGGTGAGCGAAAACACTACTAATATTACTACTATTGGGCTGCTGTTATTGTTTCAATAATGTAGTATCTAATGTTATAATGTGTACCTCAATATGTTTCCATTTCATTTTAGCATTTTCTGGGATCATCTGGGATTAATAAAGTACATCTTATCTTACTACTACTAAGTACTATTAGTGCGATGGAAACCGAAATTCCCCTCCATACTAGGGTTGGGCGATATTCATTTTTTAAAACCTCTCCCCAAAACATTGAGGTTTATGGTTAAAAAAAAAGCTAAAATCCCTCTTTGCCTCGCTCAACTTGGCACAATGTTACAAATGGGCCACAAAAAACAACCAATTGGAGAAGGTACATTCTGATTGGCTGTTTCGTCTCCAATCACAACGCTTCCATAAGAAGACGAAAGAGAGGGATATTAGGTTTCCAGCCACCGGACATGACTGAACCGATACCCACCCCCCCCCCAGTGGGCCTCCGTGGGGTGGAGGGTGGCGCTGAGACATGTTACTCTCATATTCTACTCTGAATGTCTGCAATCAGATTTTAGTCGTTCACGGTCTCGCGGCGATAGTGCGAGCTGCCATTTTAGCACCTTCGCTATCATAGGCTCTGACGTCAGATCAAATTCTCTAACCTCAAATGACAGCAGCGGACGGTAAGCACGACCCCAGATCAGTGGCGGTTAGAGAAATTCAAATAGGTGTGGAAAAAAATGAAACGAGGGCTTATACCGAGAGACATATTTTGAGACGGCATTGATACGGACAACGGTGATATACCTTTCTATCGGAAAAATCGCCCAACCCTGCTCCACATACACCGACTTTTAATGGTGACCTTTTCGCGACCTCTTCCTCCTCCAGGTGCTGAGGGCGGCCGAGCAGGCCCACCTGTGGGCGGAGCTGGTGTTCCTGTACGACAAGTACGAGGAGTACGACAACGCCATCATCACCATGATGAGCCACCCCTCCGACGCCTGGAAGGAGGGCCAGTTCAAGGACATCATCACCAAGGTACGCGGCTGACGCCTGATGTGTGGTAGCTAACATTTTTTTTTTATGTTAGTGTAAATTCGATTCCCGTTCACGTGTTTAAAAAGCAGCGTATGCTTGTCGCAGGTGGCCAATGTTGAGCTGTACTACAAAGCCACCCAGTTCTACCTGGAGTTCAAGCCCTTGTTACTCAACGACCTGCTCATCGTCCTCTCTCCCAGACTGGACCACACGCGGGCTGTAAACTACTTCAGCAAGGTACTGCCGCAATATGGCTATCTACCATGTGTATTGTTTTTAAATATATATGAAGTAATTTGCCAGCGCTCATAGCTTACATTAGTTTATGATTGTTATTATCTCAACCCACGGAGCTCACACTCCAGTGCTCTGAATGCACGAGCTCCAGCAGGCTGCAGTTCACTTACCGGCCAAAGGGGGCCAGTAATGAGAAGGAATTTCAGATTGTTCCACATAGTATGTACAATATTAGTATAAAAAGAATGTATGTACCTGTATATATTTTGGATATCTACTTCTTTCTCCAGGTCAAGCAGCTGCCCTTGGTGAAGCCGTACCTGCGGTCGGTCCAGAATCACAACAACAAGTCTGTCAACGAGGCGCTCAACAACCTCTTCATCACAGAAGAAGACTATGCAGTATGGCACATCATTGTGACTTTGTGTCTATTCTTTATTCACAGTCGTAGCAGAACGAGAAACCCAAACGCGTGTAATTGTGTTATTGTTTCACAGTAGCAGACAGAACATGTGGAAGGTTTCCAGTGAGGTTTTTCATTTCATTTTCATTTTCATTCAGCTATTCTGTCTCATCTGCCCTTCCACGTCCAGGCTCTGCGTGCCTCCATCGACGCCTACGACAACTTTGACAACATCTCGCTGGCCCAGGGGCTGGAGAAGCACGAGCTGATCGAGTTCCGGAGGATCGCCGCGTACCTCTTCAAGGGAAACAACCGGTGGAAACAGAGCGTGGAGCTGTGCAAGAAGGACAAGCTCTACAAGGTCCGCCACAACAGACATTATATGATGTTACCTACCGTGCATGAATTGATGCGTAGTGCTGGTCGTAGGGGATTGGTGTCTGACGTGATGAGGGTTGTTCTGGGGGGGGGGGGTCATGACCTCTGGTAGACTCCTGTTGTCTGTTCAATTTGGAGAGAAAACTAATAAATATAAGCTGTTTAATATAGTTGCTGATATGTTTTTTTTTCTATCATTCAAAATCATACTTTTATTTAAAAAATGTTTTACATAAAATGTGTCTAAATCTCCAATCTCACCCCCACCACTCCCCCCATATAACTCTCTCTCTCTCTCTCTCTCTCGCTCTCTCCCCCCCCCCCCCCCCCCCCCCCCCGCCCCCCGCTCCCCCCCCTCTCTCTGTCTCTCTCTCTCTCTCTCTCTCTCTCTCTCTCTCTCGCTTGTCCTCACAGGGAACGAGAACCAATTGCGGCGCTGTTGCCATCGGAGCGGGGTGGTTTGTTTTCCCTTCACTTTCATCACTGGCACCTCCCCGTC
>OOFB01016358.1:0-10027 GCA_900323305.1 Trachyrincus murrayi | reverse complement strand
CTCTGTGGTTAGAGAGTAAAGTCAATGTGCTTTTTAAACCTCAATAGTGGAAGTTAAACAGTGAAAAGTAAACGCTTAGCATCTGTCCCCTGCACTAGGTTAGCCCTATTGCATTTCAATTGTGCAACGTCGCAATCCTAAATGCTTGATTTGTGTGTTGATTGAGGGGAAGCGCTGACGTCGTCCTGGAACAGCTACAGTTGGAGGTAGCAAAGACACAAATGAGAAGTGGAGGGGACTGGACAGAGGGGCGGGGTCTAACAATCAGACGATTGCTAGTCTGATCCATTGAGACCTTTCCTGTTTCACAGTACACAGGGTGCAAAGGACACGACTCAACACCTAACTGCTCATGGACGAGCTGGCTGGTGGCTTGCATAGCACCTCTCACTGCAGCTGCTGTGTGACTGTGCTAGTTTTACAAAACTCCGCCTAGGGGCTTTAAAAGCAACCAGAGCAGCACTATAAAATCATTGAGAAGGACATTGGTAATACATGGAGTGTCAGGGAAAATGTGCATGCATTTTTTATTTATTTTGCAGACAATTATCCAAAAAGCATAACCCTATCATGATTAAAAGGTATTAGGATTGGGTTTTTTTTGTCCTGGTTCAGAGTGGAGATTTAATGATGGGCTATTCATGCAAGCCAGTGGACCAGCATGCAGCATTTCAGTGATCCTGCTAGTAGGGAATATGTTATTATTTAACTTAATTGTTGCTTATAATGATTATTCTCATCACTGAGGTCTAAAATAGCTCTCACCAGTACATTTCCTACAATTAACACATATTTGCTCCTAGTTGTAATGTCTAAAGGTATTAAGAGCATTAAAGGCAATAAGGAAGTATGCTATGTGTCATTTTCATTTTTTTTCTGTTTAAATTTGCATTTCATTAGTAATATGGCAATACTCTATTATTGTTTGTAAGCTAATAGCTAAGCTAATAGTATATCTAACATATATAAACTATGACAGACATGAATAGGATAGTAGTTAGGACACCAGTGTGAATGTCCCAATGATCTCTTTGAGAAGCCGGATTTAAATATATAAGCCAGAGAGACAGAGAGAGAGAGCGAGAGAGAGCGAGAGAGAGGGGACACTGGAGTCTGTCCCTGACATGTATCTTCCCTTGAGGCCCCTACATCCTGTGTGGCGCGTGTGAGCCTGTCAGAGTGTGGGCCGGGCCTACACATTCCTGCATAATGCTCTCTCTGCCTCTGCCTCTGCTTACGTCAACTATATAGCCTAAGCAGGTAAACGTGAGTGAGCCATCTGTGACTTTATGTGGGAGTGAAGGCTAAAATCACCTCTACCCTTCTGACGTAGGTTGTGGGATTACTGCCTGTGGGCACGGGTGTTGAGAAACTGCTGAAATTGAAATAGTAGAAAATAGGACATAAGATATTCTCGTGTGTGTGTCCACACATGTGGGCTTGACACTCGTAGGCCTACATACCAAGCAGATGTCAACTATAACGCACTTTAATTAACGAGTCAACCATGGTTGAACAACAGTCAGTTCTGCCCTTTCAAAACAGCAGCATGCATACACGTACATTGTTTGATGATATGATTCACTTGGAAAAAGTATTAAGCATGTATATATATACAGTATATTTTTAAGCAGTTGCTCGTACATTAGGCCACCATATCAAAAACATGTCTCTTGAAGCAGAGAGAGTTTTTTTTCTCAATATTTGGGTTAATTGGTGGTGCTATCTCACACAACAGCTGGGAACGGCTTGTACTTCAGACATTTTTAACCAAGCATTCCATCAAATATTATTCCAGTATGATTCTTCGTTTTACCCGACAACAAGTGCAATTTCCCAGAACAATTTGATAGGTACATACATGTCCTAAATTACTTGATTTCATCTAAAAAAACATCTAAAAAGCTTTTCATGCCTCAATGGGCTTATTGATGGTAGCTACGAAAAAGGCCCATTGTCATTATTGCTCAGTATTGAAAGACAGTACTGTGGATTTTGCACATATCACATAGTTGGGTGTATTGCTGGAACTGTTGGAATGGAAGGAACTGAAGAACGGCTGGAACTGAAGACTAAGGAAAGCATCAGCAAAGCCAGGCCATACCATCACCATGAAAATATACCATCAGAATAAAGCTTTGTGTGTCACTTTGATTCAATCTGATGGAACAGAGGGAAGGTGTCATGAAATATTCATGGTGAGAAATAGAAACAAGATTTAATATGCAAAAGAACATGTAAATAATTCAAGCCACCTTCTTTGACAAATTAGCCCATCCCTTCCAATTTCTCACCCCTCAAAACTTTTTCTCAAATGGTGGTTTGAGAGCATCCAGTATTTCTGAAGACAAGTTGAGCTCTAAACTGGGCAACCATACTCTCTCTTTAGATGAGGATTTCAACATTCATTTCAGGGATTTCAGGTGCAGCAGTTCATATCTACAACGGATGTAAGCCTCATCCTCTCTCCCTCTCCCTTTAGTCCTCTTGCTCTCTACCTCGCACATGTATTACTTTAATCCAAATGAGGAAGTACAAAGAGGGTACCTTCTGCCTCAGTGTCTGTGTCTGTTATTAATGGCGTTGTCTTTTGCAAAGACTTGATTAGATACATCGGGTGCAGCGTTACCCAAGCCAGCGGCAGGGAAGGTACTTTAAGGTGAAAAAAGACTGACACCAGGCAGCTCTTGGTGTGTTTGTCTCCAGTCTCTGAGGTGCAGGATGGACATATGGATGCAGGTGGGCAACAAAGGGCCACCTATTAACACATCAACCACAGGCTAACTTGTTTGAATGGTGTCAGTGGAAGATTTATCTTCCTATAATTTATTTTCTCTTTCCTCTGACCTTTTCTCTGGCATTTCTTTCGCCATCATTTAGAAAGGCCAACTGAAATCATTTATCTTATGTCGGGTGAAAAATACCTATCCATTCCATAAGGGTTCCTTTGAATGCCCATCCAAACTCATTTATTCTGGAGATCATTGGAGAGATATTTCATGGGACGTTGCGTGACATCTGGGGAATTCCAGAGGCCAAACAACTCACTCTAATAATGCCTCAGAGATCATGCAAGGAAATGCACATTGGCATTTCAGTCTCAGTCATCAAGCGAGAGTGAGGTCGGCAGAGAGGAGGTAATCCTCATCGAACACAACCCCCGTCCCCTCCCCATCGTCCCCATAGTAGGGCTATGGCTGAAAACCGTTTAACAGCAGTAAGCCAACAAATGTCAGCCTGATTTTATTTCCACCACCAGTTCACAGCTTTTGGCGTATTACTCTTCGGCCACTTCCTGGTAGGGGTGGGGGGGGTTTTGCGCTGCATGACAAATGTGTGCAGTCATCTCCGGGCCGCCTGGTCAACTCAAGAACCTGAGCAAAGGCATCCATTCTCTCCATACATCACCCCCCGGGTATCAACAAGGGAATACACCTGGCAACACCAGTCTGCCAGAATGCACAAACAAAAGGGGTTTGTCAGATCGAATGGTCAGACGTGCTGCAAACATTTTCACATTTGCATTAAATTAATAACGCATTGTTTGTGTTTGTCCCACCCCTTTCTACACACTAACGCCAATACTGGAGCATCGGAGCCGTCCCATCTTCCTTTTGCGCTAAAATGAATCATCTTTGATAGAAAGTGAGCGGGGCGCATTGCCAAGCGTATTAACTAGCGTCTGGGAAGGCCACCTATAGGTGAACACAATCAGTGGAACGGATAATTAACTTCCATTTGCCTGTGGTAATGGATAACATGGTATATGACAAAACTATCAAATACATGATCAAAGTAATATGGAATCCGTGTTCGACGGTTCATCCTGTTCAATGTAGAGGGTACAGATACAGGAGAAATGATGTACGGTTAAGGTGACCCGGTTAAGGTGACCTGCTAACATCATGGCACGAGCTAAATGCATGGCTCAGAAAGTCTCTCAAGCTAAAGTGAATGTAGCATCGCATTGATTTCAGTGCTGTGGGTATGTAAGACTCCCAATTAATTCAGTGCAGCAATACGATGATTTAGCCATCTTATTTTGGACACCGTTTTCCTTCTCTATATACTGAGATTGTGAAATATTGACAATAGCAACATACATTTTTCTTCGGAAATATTATCCTGATATACACAGACATTGTGTGTGTGTGTGTGGCTGTAGACAATGCTATTAGTAAGGATATAGTGATGCTCACAGTGATTATTTAACCTTGGGCTCCAGTGAAAAACCAAGTCCTGCATTTCAGATCGGGGACAATTCCCTGGAGAATCTAATGTATTACAGCGACAAGGCTCTATGAATCAACCTCCTCCTTCTTGTCCTTTTCTCAGTCCATGTGCCCCTCCTCCCCCTCCTCTCTCTATCTTGTCCTTGGTCCCCCCCCCCATCTCACACCCCCACCCCCCATCTCACCCCGCCCCCCCCACACCCCCACCCCAAGGTCGACACTCTTGATTTCTATTAGATATAATATATACTACATATTACATCTAATTTGATTTTACTTCCCACTGAACACATTTTTTTAACCGGAATGGTTATCATTTGAGGGGGAATACATTTGTATTTGCTTGCAGAAATGTTTGCATGTATCTTACAAAAAAAACTACATGTTTTTCATATTCGGAGTTAGACACAATCCTGTCAATCGATAAAGCACGCGTCTCCGTGGAGAGGAAAAAGCCGACGCTCCTTTACTTTCTATTCACATGTGTACAAACAAAGGACGGGCACAACCCGCGTCATCAACTCGTGACCTCCGAGTTAGAGGTAAAGGCGTTCTTAAACGCAACACACAAACAGTCACACAGTGTGTGAATTATGTATGCCTACTTAACATGTCTGCCCGCTACACAAGCCCCCCCAGAATTAACAAACACTGGCATTGTAAATCTGTCAGGAGCCCGCACGTGGGGCCGCCACAAAGGGGTTGAGGCCGCAGAAGACACAGGAACGGCAGCCGAAACATCGGGTAGGGTCGGGCGGTCAGCCACCCGGAGGTCGGGGGGGGGTCGGCCTCGTCACGGAGGTGCAGCAAACTCGAACCTACCGCCGATGTCGCAAACGCCTTCTCGCCCGGCTGCAGGATGTGGAACGGGCCATCCTAGGCAGCAGGCTTCAGCAGACTCTGGTGTGCGTCATGATGGATGAGCAGACTGCGGGTTATCTGGAACTCAGGACTGGGCCACACCGTGCTGTGAAGCGGGCACTGGCGTGAACTACCGCACTCAATGCGGACCATTGGGCAGTGGCATCAGGCATGAATTCCCCTGGCAATGTCAGCCTCTGGCCGTACACCGGTTCAGCGGACAAGCAACGCAGGTCATCCATCGGGGAGGTTCTGATCCCCAGCAGGACCCACGGGAGGCGGTCGTGCCACCCGTCATCCTTCAGGCTGGCTCTCAGAGAGGCTTTCATCGAGCTGTGGAAGTGTTCACACAAGCAGTTTGCCTGGGGGTGGTATGCCATTGTACGGCCATTGTGCAGTTTCACTCCGAGGCTCCGACCCAAAGCTCCGAGGTGAATTGTGAGCCGCGGTCCGAAGAGATGTCAGACGGGGTACCAAACGGGCAACCCGGGCCCCAATGAAAGCCTGGGCCATGTCGGCAGTCGTTGCGGACACCAAAGTTGTGTGAAACCGCATGACGGGGGAGGAGGGCCCACCAGGTCCACATTGACATGGTCGAACCGCCGCTCTGGAACCCCAAAAGGAGCCAACGGTGCCTTGATGTGACGTGAACCTCAGCTCGCTGACATTCCACACACGCCGCCGTCTACTCTCGGATGTGTTTTTTCAGGCCATGCCATACGAATGTGGCCGCGATTAGGTTCTGTGAGGCACTTTGGCCCGGGTGCGAGAGGCCATGCATAGTGTCGGAAACGCGGCGTCTCCAATTCGCCGGCTGTGCAGTGGAGGTGCCGCACAAGAGCGTCATGCCCGCAACACTATACCTGACGTCGGCCGGCCGGAGGCCTGTCGCCGCTGTCCTGAAAGCCTGCACATCTGGGTCAGAGGCTTCTTCAGTAGCCATCCGAGCGTAATCAACACCCAGATTACTGTCCCAGTGCCGCGGACTAACACTGGGACGGTACATTCAGGCACCGATTAAGGTGAATTCTGGTTCTTTCCAGAGACTCAGCGAGCCAGCAGTCACCAGCAGTTGACACCTTTTATATATTTGTAATACAGTATAGCTTTTAAAATAACATTTCATTTTTATTTTTTTTCGTCAACTCTAGGTGGCGATAATGAGCACACGCAGGTGGACACAGGCAAAGAACGTTAAAAAATGTAACGTTTGCAGACTTTGTCAGAAAGTTGGTCATACGTGACAAACATTGAGACATGGCATACATGACCCCAGCTGTCCATAGTGGTGTAATATTGGTGAGTGTATCGCCATTAAATACATGCAGAGAAGACTTATATTTTCCAGTCCAAAGGGCGTGCGCAAAAACTCTAAAAGGCCGAAAGGGGTGATGGCCGCTGTTTTGGGTATATTGTTCAGATGCACGGCACCTGGTGATATCGCTGCACAAAGTCTACCTTCGAGAAAACTTTACTCCCAGCTAGAAAAGTCTTGAATGCGTGGAATCAACCGGGCAGCCCCCGTGGGTCTTGGGGACCATGTGGAGTGGCGAGGCCCATGGACTCTTCCAGCGGGGAACAATGCTGAGCTTTTCCATGGTGGCGAATTCAGGTTTCGCCACGGCCAGCTTCTTGGAATAGAGCCGGCCTGCACAGGCATGTACTGGTGCACCCGTGGTCTCGATCTGGTGTTCCACACCGTGCCTGGTCTCCGCCGTGGAGAACGTAGGACTGCTCAGGTCCGGGAATTCGCCCTGCAGGCGCATGAACTTGCACACAGCCGCAACTGTGCTGGACAAAGTCATTGTGGAGAAGTCGCTGAGAGTGAATGGGAAAGAGGCGAAGTCTCTTGCATCCACCAAACGATGGTTCTTCATCAACCAGCAGCCCCATGGCACACAGGAAGTCTGCTCCCAGCAGGGGTCTGGCCACCTTCGCAAACACAAAATCGCATGCAAAGCATCGACCGCTGAAGCATAACGTGACTTCTCGTTTGCCATATGTCGCTATCTCAATTCTAGTGGCGGCCTCGAGCGGGGGGTGGGGGCTTCGTCTCCCGACTGGACATCAATGGATGACGTGGGCAGCATGCTCACCTGAGCGCCGGTATCACACAGGAAAAGCCGCCTGGACAGCTTGTCCGTGATGAAGAGGTGGCTGTCAGATCGCACTGTTGATGGCCGGGACTGTAATTACATGGTGGCCGAAATTTTGGGGCTTTCGCGCCGAATCGAGCATGATAAAAACACAGGTCAGGTATGGTGCCTGGCCCTGGTGCAGCGGGTGCGGGACGGGAGCTGGACTTGTTGACTGGGCTAACCGAGGCAGCAAAAGGGGTATAGACCTCTGTGCAGCAGAATATAAGCCGTCAGCCAGTTTGGCCAGCTCCCTAAGGTTCTTGACGGGAGTGTTTGCCAGGCCCGTGCGTATCTGTTCTGGCATATGCTGCAAAATCAGCTCTCTAAAAATCGAGCAGGGCTTATGGTTTCCTAACAGTGTCAGCATATGGTCCATAAGCTCGGAGGGCTTCGCGCCACCGAGGCCGGGCAAAGGGAGCAAACTGCCGGGCTCGCTCGGATTCAGTCGACCCGAATGTCTCAAGCAGGTATGTTTTCAAAGTACTGTACTTCCCCGTCGCCGGCGGGTCCTCTAGCAAACTCACAACTCGGGCCGCAGTGGAGCTGCTGAGCGAGGCGACGACGTAGTGGTACTTGGTGTCATCCGCGGTGATGTGGCGCAGGGCAAACGGTCTGGGCGAACCAAACTGCCGCTTGTTTTTCCCAAAACTCAGGCAATTTCAACGCGACCGTGTTGGTTGACATGCCGGCAAGAAACTCTGGAATCGTCCAAGAGCGTCTGGGTCAACGATGTAGCATGTGTGGTAAATAACCACAGCAGAAATACATTCTCTGTGGAGAGGAAAAAGCCGAAGCGCCTTTACTTTCTATTCACAAGTTTTTGTTTGTTTCGAATGTGTTTTGATCTGACCGTGTTTGTTTAAACAGATGATGGAGGGCAAAGGTCACGCCACGATTGGGCTGTGAGAGTCCGTTTTGTGAGTAAGAAAAAAACACCTACATAGCTGGCCAGTCACTCGTTAGTAGTAAGGTTACATAATCTAATACTAACTGCAAACCATTGTGCCTTATTCCGTGTATCACTTTATACTCTGGCGGAGCTGTATAAAATAGACATGACAGAGCTACAATCATAGCTTAGTAGCCTATAGAGAGCCTGTCCCCGGTTCCATCAGTTGTTGAAGTCACAAGAAATTTAAATATAAAGAAATCACTGTGATTTCACATTTTTGAATGTAGCCTCAGCTCATTGTGATCGTACCATTCCATTGATATGAATTCAATGAGGTCATGTTTGGCAGTTGTAAATCCTGCCGTGGCTGTGGCTGAAGGCGAGGCAGCAGCCAGAGTTATAGATACCTACTGGTCAATCTAATGCAGTCATTTTCCCCGCCATTAATTTCTACATTAATGTTGAGATGCAAGAGATCCTCCCAGACAGTTAGGTGTGGATACTGTGATAACTTCCTCCATGTGTTAAGAGGTGTGTGTGTGTGTGTGTGTGTGTGTGTGTGTGTTTGAGGTGACCGTGCACAGACCTTGATCTTGCATGTGTGCGCTCATACAGCCTACCCCTGCATGATCTATTGATCCACGGTGTGATTGTGTCCCAGTCTTTAGCAACTCAGCAGTTTAGCAGTGTAGCGCCCGTGAGCCTGCACATGCGTACGCGAGTGGCCGTTTGTGGGTTCTGATTATTCTAGCGCTCGCCGCATTCTTGCAGCCTGGCGCTATTTTTAGCTTCCCAGATCAGTGCTACTGCCATCTTCTCTCTCTCTCTCTCCCTCTCTCTCTCTCTCTCTCTCTCTCTGTCTCTCTCTCTGTCTCTGGGAGGCAGTGAGGGGCTGGCATAGCTATTGGAGGCCTTGGAGCCGACAGTGAAGAAACCCAAAAAGATGAAAAAATGTATATATAATACAGGACAAGCTGTGTGTGGGGAGGAATGGGGAGGGGGGAGACAGAAGAGACAGTCGGGTTAGTTAACTGACAAAAGACTAGCATGGATGCTTGTATTTTTAGAAGAGCTCCGTCTGGGCAGCATGGCGAGTTGCTAAAATACAAACTCTCGTACAGGGTATGGGGGTGTGGAATATTAGTATGTGGTATATTTTTGTCTTTTGTGTTTCTTGAGGACGTTATTGTTTTGCTGTGCAATCAGAAGTGAGAATGCAGATGAGTTTCAATGATTAAGTCAGGGAATAAGTACTGATACAGATAAGAATCTGTTATATTAAACCACATGTAAACAATGTTCTCACTGTGTCCCATGCTTGTTTGGAAGGTCATTGAGATCACGTCTGCTCCAGCAGAGGGAGGGAAAGCAACTATTAATGTATTGTAAAATGAAATAGTATCTAAACATAAGAATAACAACTTCTGATCCAGACCATGCTATGCTATGTTTATGCTGGCTGGTGAAAAGAATGATCTAACAATCTGTCTCTCATTGTTATACCTCTACCTGTGCTGCTTGTTTTATCTCTCTCTCTCTCTCTCTCTCTAGCAGATGTCTCATAAAGGCTTTGTCTCTCTCTATCGCTCTGTCTCTCTCTATTTGAGTGTGAGTTCCTGTGTGTGTGTGTGTGTGTGTGTGTGTGTGTGTGCGTGTGTGTGTTTGTAATTCAATGTTTGTGTGTGTAATGCAAAGAGACAGTGAAAGGGAGAGAGAGAGAGCGCGAGAGAGAGAGACAGAGCGAGAGAGAGAGAGAGAGAGAGCGAGAGAGAGCGAGAGCGAGAGAGAGAGAGCGAGCGAGAGAGACAGACAGCAAGAGAATGAGAGATTTATAGCAGTGGCAGGTGTCTGACCCCGGGACCCTCCCACTCCCTGTGTGTCCCCAGCGACGTGCAGGGAGGACG
>OOFB01016342.1:36045-52222 GCA_900323305.1 Trachyrincus murrayi | reverse complement strand
GAGAGAGAGAGAGAGGGGGGGGGGGGAGCGAGAGAGAGACACACACACACACAAACATTAAAATTGCTTTACTATTTCATTGCAAATCCACAAAACGGTGAGAATGGGATGGGATCGTATTATCATGTCTTTCAAGCAATGCCGGTTTTAGCCTTAGGGTGGGCTGGTAGAAATGATCAGTGGGCAAATTGGGCTCTAGGTAGCCCAGAGGTTAGAGATGCGCACTAGTAGCCCGAAAGTTCCTGGTTCAAATCCCTAGCCATATGGCACAAAAGTCTGGCAAAATGGCAGCTGGCAACCGGAAGGTTGTCAGAGTCGTGACGTGGATCTTTGCGAACAGGGCAGAAGAAGTGTGAATTCAGCTGAACTCTGAGTTGTTAATCAACTGTAAGAAGCCCCTTTTTGGATTCACCTTTTGTTTCTTAGATCACACCTAAATCCTCTGATGTTTGTGACAATGTAATATTTCCCTTTAAAAGTCATGCACTTTTATTGCTTCATTGAAGATGATTGGTAAATGCTGCCGGTGTGTCTTCCCATGATCATGCTCAACTAAATCAAATACTTTGCTGTCAAGAAGTGTCTTACAAGAAATTATTTTTCACTGAGGATATTTTAGGTGAGGGAGACTTTGAGGTGTTTTTATGTGCCGAAACACACATAGAAACACACGCGCACACACACACACACACACACACACACACACACACACACACACACAGTATGGAGAGGAATGTGGTTTGGGCTCAAAACGATCACAGGATTTAACATTCAGGTTCAATTACTAATTGAAAAATAGCAAAAACACAACAAGAACAAAAAGCGCTCTCTATAAGGCTGAAACATTTTTTGGGAATGTTTGTATTTTGATTGGCAGAACAAAAAACCAAACAATAAAAACTCAAAAGGAAGAGCAGAGAAGAGACAAGCTGACTTGTGAATAGCAGCGAGCAAAGTGCAGAGAAGTAGAAAAAAAGAGAAAGCAAACAAATCCCTCTACTCTTTATTACAGGGAAGCCATGTTCCATTTGAGATGTCTCTCTCTTTCTTATCTCATCCATGCCCCCTATCTTACCCATGATATATTTATATATAAGTATATATACTGTATATAATAGATTATGATTGTGATGAATATCATACTTTATAAAATATCTATTATACACCCTACTCTTAAGAGGATCACCCCGTGTAACCCGTGTTCTGGGTGCAATGCCAACTAAAACGGGCTGCATTCCAAATCCTCCTCTCCGTACTCTCAAAAGAGTATCTGGGTATGCAGTATCAAGCGAGCAGCTGTAGACCTGTGACATAATACATACAACCATCTTGAGCCTTGAGCATCTTTCATGGTGAAAAGGAGATACTACACTGTATCTTTCACCAATCATCGTTAGCTTAAATCCTATCTACAAGTAGGGCTATTGGAATCTATAATGTAGCATTGTGCGTGATGATGCTTCTGGCAGTGCTATTTTCAGAAAATCGCATGCTTTATTTATTCACCATAATCAACAGCAGCCATTATCATTTTGCTAATAAGTGTAAGTGAATGGCTCATGCTACATTCTATTTCAGAAGCTTTTTGCATGGATGAGGCCTTTCCATCACACAGCTGGCCTGACAGAGACATAACAGAACAGTAAAGCTTCATACAGAACTTCAAATGTATGAGTATGATAACACATACAGTAATCTCATTAATGTTGGTATTGACGTATGATGTATAGTTCGTCGGTAGAGACGTGAATCATCTCCTTGTTTGCTCTGTTTCATGATATTTTAGGCCGGCGCTGCCATGCTTTGTATCAGTGTTTCCTTATTGTAATCAAACGATGATGGACTGTATTGTTCTGGCGAAAAACCATTGGCACGGTCTCAAAAACGTGTGAAAAGTTTGAAACCTCCCCTCTCTTATCTCGAAGATGTATGATTACCGTTCCACCCCCACTCCCTTTTTACAGTCAAATGGGGGATGTGTCTTCCAGATGTTGGCTCCATCGTATTTACTCTCGCCCCCTACAGCGGAAATAATTATACAATACAAAATAATAATAAATATAATTGAATTCATTAAATACAAAAAAGGGGAATGGGTTTTTTTCCGACAATGAGCGAGGCCTGCTGCACTGTCTACGTGACACAGCTGCTATACAGAAAACAAAGTGGTGACCTCAAACCGTGTGTTACCACAGCAGGGACTCAAGCAGATAACACATGCCAGTGACAAGAGATGGTTAGGTTTGAGAGCAACCTCCTCCGTTGTTCTGACAACTGGAACTAATGGGGCGGAATGCGCTGGAGTCTTAATAAGCGTACGTTTATTGAGATCACGCGGTGTTAATGTTGACATGTGTGTGTGTGTGTGTGCGTGTGTGTGTGTGTGTGTGTGTGTGTGTGTGTGTGTGTGTGTGACCACAAAGCCAAAAAGATCAGCAGGAATCACAGAATCTCATTCACAACGTTATATTCAATCTGCTTTGCCCTGCATGGGACAAGTCAGGATTTACAACACTTTCTAGTCTCAGGGAACTACATTGCGGTCCAATAACGAAGCTTTTCAACAACAAAGTCAAAGGTCGTAGCCTTTGACACATAATGGGGTCTACTCTGTGTGCCTCCACGGCATCACATTCTTTAGTGCACGGACATCACAGTAGTGTGTCTGTGATCTCTGTGATGTCTTCGTTGAGCTGAGGTTACAGAATAAATGCATGAAAGCGTTTGAAGGGAGAGTGATTGGAACTGACCCCTTGTGTATGTCTCCAGTGTTCCAGGATGTCCACGTGATGATCTTCATCGGCTTCGGATTCCTCATGACCTTCTTGAAGCGATACGGCTTCAGCAGTGTCGGCCTGAACCTGTTGCTAGCTGCCTTCGGTCTGCAGTGGGGTCTGCTGACTCAAGGGTTCTGGCACCTGACGGACGGAAAGATCAAAATCAACATCTTCAAGTACGTCCAGTCCTTGATATGGATTGTCGTGGAAATTAAAACACTTGAAACGTCTTGTTATAGCAGAGCATAGTTTGATTTAATGCAGCTGATGAGAGAGCACACAACACAGCCATCAGTAGCTTGTCCCAGCTACTCTTCAGACGGTGGTCTTTTAAAGATCACATTTCAGCCTGCAAACATGGGGTGTCGGCATGCATTCAACATGAAAGCCTGTACCTTCAAGATGACTGAGATAACATACTGCGACTAAGACGATGGCAACTCACAGGATGCTGACCAAGATCACATGGACCTAATTTACCTTTTACAAAGCTGACACTACAGGTCATTTACAAGTTAAGACAAGCACAGCTCACAGAGAGGAAACTGCACAGATGTTGTGTAGTCTTCTGTGTCCTTCGGTGTCCAGCCCCATCGAATGCAACGAATGGAACAAATTAGCTTAATAGTCTAGCTAGTGGGCAACGTCATGTGCGTTTTGTTTAAACACACTGCTTTGCCCTAAATCGCCCTGGATAAGTCCTAACTGTTCTAACATTAAAATAATGAGAATAATAATAATAATAATAATTAATTGCATTTATATAGCACTTTTTCAACAGACTCAAAGCGCTTTATATGATTTTGTATGATTGAACCAAGATTTTAACATTTTTTGTTGTTGTTATTATTGTAGATGTTGATACTTTCTACTTCTGTCCCTCCCCTTTTTTTCTGCGAGTTTCATCTGTGTTTTTTTTCTTCCCTCAATGAAAGAATAATCAACGCAGACTTCAGCACAGCCACAGTCCTGATCTCGTTTGGAGCCGTTCTGGGGAAGACCAGCCCGATCCAGCTGCTCATCATGACCGTGCTGGAAATCAGCATCTTCTCCATCAATGAGCACCTGGTGGCTAATGTATTTAAGGTGAAGTACCCAATAACCCAGCTTTCAAACCTGAATCTGAAATGTAACCATGATTGTATTATTGACATGGCGTGTTTGCTTCACTCTTCTTATCCATAGGCTAATGACGTAGGGGCCTCCATGATCATCCACGCCTTTGGAGCCTACTTTGGCCTGGCAGTGGCTCGAGTGCTTTACCGGCCAGCTCTCAAGAATGGACACGAGAACGACGGCTCTGTCTATCACTCAGATCTGTTTGCCATGATTGGTAAGGGACCGTTCTGTTCTCAACGGCACTGCTGTGTCATGCTATTACGACTAAGTGCTGTCACAGTAATATAGAGACTATAGACTTATGGAAATTATCTCCACAAAATTACTTCCCATGACTATGTTAGTGCATTGTATTCATAGTCTTCCCTCATATGAATTGCTTATTTATTTTTAAAAAACCATTTACAAAACACATCAATAATAATAATAATAATAATAATAATAATAAAATAAATAAATACAAATACCATATAGTATGAACTCATAGTCTCTACTGTACAAAGGCTATACCTTCTCACCATAAAAAGACTGATTGTCTTCTACTGTCTTAAAATCTATCTAGAACCAAAGACGTTATTGCTATGAGTCTGGCCCTTGACATGCCTTCTTCCACCAGGGACCGTCTTCCTCTGGATGTTTTGGCCGAGCTTCAACTCCGCCATCGCCGAGCCCGGCTTAGATCAGCAGACAGCGGTGATCAACACCTACCTCTCCCTGGCGGTCTGCGTGGTCTCTGCCTACGCCGTCTCCAGCCTGGTGGAGCACAAGGGAAAATTGGACATGGTGAGGAGGAGACGCCAGGTGGTCTGGCAACGCTGCTATATCCAGAGTAACCACTTTCAATGAGGAATTAGGATACAGGAAGGGCATTAAGGAGCAAGGTTGGGCGAGTTCTCTGCTTACAGATAGGATGCAGACATGGGTGTGTGCGTGCGTCTGTATGTCCTGTGCTTCCTTTCACCTGGAAGTCGGACACCGTAGCCCTTACAGCATCCGGTACTCCCAATGCAACACAATGAGATGAACCATTGAAACACAGAGGATGTTTATTTTTTCTTCCTATGTCTGCACATGCTGTGGAACTTTAGGTCCACATTCAAAACGCGACCCTGGCTGGCGGTGTTGCCGTGGGAACCTGTGCCGACATGAGCATCGGACCCTTCGGCGCCATGTTGATTGGATTGGTGGCCGGAATCGTCTCCACCCTGGGCTTCAAATACCTGTCTGTGAGTGAACCTCAACGATTGAGTTCAGCCTTGAAAAAAGAAAAAAAAACACATGTATGTAATAGTTATTCAAAATGTATATATTCTCTTCGTTCTAGCCCATTCTGGCCTCCAACCTGGGCATCCAGGACACATGCGGCGTCCACAACCTGCATGGTATGCCTGGGATCCTGGGAGGCCTGGCTGGCATCGTGGCGGTTGCCCTGGGGAAAAAGGAGTAAGTATGCAGGCCCATGAGGGCTAACTCGCTAACCACGCTGCTTGATATTCACCGACTCGCATGGAAAAGCAGTAGGCCGACATGAACATGATGTAACTTTTTAAAAACTTTTAAAACTAGAAGGTTTCTCAAGAATAAAACATGCCCATTCACAGGGAATTTTTCTCTATAAATCGTTTTCCCCCAACCGTGGGAAAATCTCAGACGACAGTAGCTGCTGTCTGAAAATGATATCGCTATAGCTGTAGCTACAACTCAAGTCACTAGAGGTTGCTAATGGGAAAACTTGCAGGTTTAAAGAGACATTTAGAAATTTTTAACATTTTGTTTGGATTTTGTTTGATTTTGTTTGGATTTTCTTCTTTGTTTTTCAGCGGTCAAGCCACCATGCAAGCGGCTGCGCTGGCCTCATCACTTGGATTCGCTTTGGTCGGGGGTGCCGTTACAGGTGTGTACACATTAAACACTGAGATAATACACAAGAAAAACTACAGGATGTCGTATAAAGACACATCCCAGAAACACCATTATAAAATCCAATCATTGAAAGTCTGGACTTTGTTAGAGTGTGAATTCTCACATCTAATGTAACAGAAATGTGTGTGTCAAGATGTGAAAATGATTTTCTTTTCCATTTCCATTTTATGTTAGGTTTCATTATGAAACTACCATTCTGGGCACAACCTCCAGACCAGAACTGCTTTGATGACTCAATTTACTGGGAGGTAAAATAAAAATCCAAATACATACATAAAACCACTCAAACAAATACATGATTCTCTGCTGTCTGAAAACGTATTGAAAGGAAATATTTGACTCCTTTAAATAGCATCATTCATATAGTATCAGGCAATATCAATTACAGAAACGGTGTTTATAACCCACAATTGCCGTCTCTCATTATTTTGTCCTAGGTTGCTAACTCACTACACCACAAAAAATATGTAAGGAATAAACCACGACAGGGTGTCCCATTATTGGAAAATAATGTGCGACGGAGTCCATTATTTTCCAATAACGGGACACCCAGTCGTGGTTTGTATGCCGCTTATACCACAGGTACAAACAATGATTAGATATTAGTTACTTTCATCTATGAGGTTATTGGTATTTTATCGACTTCATCATCTGAAATTACAATATTCTTCTGCGGCGCTTCGAGCATATTGTTTTTGATTTGTAGCATTAACACCCGTTATTGAAAAATAATGCACACCCTTGGAATGTTATTGACCAATCACGATCAAGTAACAATGCTGTGGTATAAGAAACGCTAATGACGTCCAATGCATGTATTCCAGGTCCCCGAGGAGGAGGAGGAGCACGAGGCGTGTCTGACAGCGGAGCATTACAAGAACCAGGCAGAGGTGTAGACATCTGCTGGAGCTTCCAGTTGGATCCCGAGACAAACAGCGCTGAGAACCAATGAACAAGCACTCAATACAAAGAGCACATTAGAAAAGAAACGTCCAATAATTAACAGTAGAATAACAGAATATTGTGACTTTCACACATTTTTCAGGTCAAAGGTGAACAACCTCTTTCAGGGTCTTTTTTTTATTACACTGAGGTTTAGTGTCAGCACTAATTTTCAAATCACTGTAGAAAGCAGTAGCCCACTCCATTTCATTTGTATTAATTTACCTTACCTTTTTTACTTATTATTATCATCAAGTGTAAAAGAATGTTTTTGCCATTAGGATGGTGTTCCGATCTCTTTTATACATTGTGTGTTATGCCACAAAACTGACAAATGGGCAAATCTGTGCCATGCCTACTATTTTTTGTATGAGAAAATCAAAAGGCAAGTTTAGGCCTGTAATTGCAGGCTGCTTCACTGGAGCCCACTCCTACTGATTGGAGACCACAACTCAACCCACCTGGGTCTGAGCTGGGTCGTGATAGTAACTAAATAACACTTTTCCCAATAAATAAACCTTCATGTGGCTCATTGTCTATTGTTGCCATACATCTCATATTAACCTGCTGTACACTGCACCATTGCTTAAGCCCTCTGTGAAGTCTGTTAAAACCATGCATTTTGGTGAACGAAATCTTGCCGAAAGCAAAGGTTTCCTGTTTCCTTTGTTCTGTATTCCATTGCTATGATTGTATTCTCCTATGTACAGTTATAGGTTTTATAGTGAAATGGACATGGTCAGTTTGCTTAAAGACCTGTAAAAGAAGAGCAATAATGTGTTGGAGTGGAACATTATACCTTCAAAAAGCAGGGCCAGTTTAAACTGACTATAAATAGAATTGATTAGTAATTCAATTATCAAATAATCTATGATGTGCAGCAAAACAGCAATAAATTCTGTTTTTCTATACAAAATGTGTGCTTTTTATACTAATACTGACACATTAAATATGGTTTTATAAAATACTGTTGTGCATTTGTGTGCTTGAGATAAATAAAATGTTTATTTAAAATATTTGTAGGCTATTATGTGGAAGGGATTATGGCATAGAATACACATTCATCTACCTTAAATGTAAATATGAGCTCATGAATCATGATCATGTGTTGATATGTGGAATTACATGTTTCCCTCCAGACGACAGTAGCAGTAGGTGTGCAACACAGCTGAAGTAGCAGCATATCCCAGACTTGCATTTGCATCAATACCTGACTACAACGAAAGTGTCACAAGAGAGACTGGAAATTGAGGTTGTTTTTCTCACATAGAGAGAATGTCGAATTATTTGTATTTATTTATTAATATTTATTTATTAATATCCTTGCCTATGCTTTCTGATCAACTTGAAGAGCTTTAAAACGCAGCCACGTGAGGCAGTAGCGGTTGTCTTCTAGTATCCTGGAAGCAACAAACCGTATTGCATTATGGGATATAAAATGTCCCCCAACAGGGCAAGTTAGCTTATTCGATATTTGGGTTTGTTTTATAAATTACTTTGTTTGTAGTTTTCTATACATACGTATGTTTACAGGGTTGAGTGGCGTTCACTCGCAGCTATGGTGAGTAGCACGATATTCGCTCGCTAACTGCTATACATTCACCTTAAATGTGGTTTAATTGCGTAGCTTGTTGGCTAGCTAACGGTTGCACAGGGGCTTAGCTGTTATTCCAGTATATTGCAAAGAAAAATACTGACAATTAACAGTTTTTGGAATCCTCTCCTGCCCATTGCATGGTATGAAGTACGCGTAAGTACGCGTTACAACCTAACAACAGTACATATTCGTGGTCTGCGTACCTTTAAGATCACCGTAATAATAACTGTCAGTCACTAGCCAACTAGCGTAACGAATGCACTTCACAATCCATCACATGAGAGCGACGATCATAACGTCAAGACCTCACACACAGGTCACATTTCAAAGTACTTGATATGTTTTTTTCTGTGTTTTCAGTCAACAAAGATGGAGTCTAAAGTGAGAAGTGAATCGAGTTCAAGAACGAATGAGAGAAGGAGATCAAGAAGCACAGGCAAGTTGTTCCTCCCGGTGTGTGTGTCCATGCTGATGTGCAACATGTCAGGTACATAGCACACAATGTGTGTTTCCATGCTGATGTGCAACATGTCAGGTACATAGCACACAGAAAACCTGTCCAACCTGAAAGAAATAATTGATTTTAGTAGAACAAATATTCTAATTAAATATCGAACACATATGCACTATTGCATACGTAGCTAACATTGCTGCACATATATTTTTATTATGTTTATGTAGACTTGCTGCAGAGTGCATTAATTAAATATCTGTCTTAAGATGTCATTAAGTGAGAGCATTCAGGTTGGTTGCTGGTGCCGTTTTCAATTGGCTTCACAATGTCAAATGTAATTTATTATTTTTCTAACCAACAGTTAACAACAGCTAGATCTAACATAATGGGTCATCAACCAGTATGGCTAATACTTGGTAGTAGAAATAGTAGTAGAAAATATATGTATTATAACATAAGTTATATTTATTTAGTTGTATTTGTTTGCTTCCCAGGCACAGAGAAAAGGAAGCGGAAACGAAGCCGCAGCAGGTCCTCCTCTTCCTCCTCCAGCTCGTCATCGTCGTTGTCTTCATCTTCATCTTCGTCTTCCTCGTCCTCTTCTTCCCGCTCGTCCAGCGGCAGTCGCAGCAGCTCCAGCAGTAGCAGCAGCGGTGAGTCTGCTCCACCACAAAGCAGCTATCCACACTGGAACTGAAACTTTTGTTTGGATATATATTGAGGGTTTTTAATATGAAAACTTCACTCATGGTTCTTGTTTAAAAAAAAAAAAAGGTGTCTAGACATTTGTTAGGGTTATTTAAACAAATGTAATTTCAGTATTGCAGTTTGTATTTAAAAGGGGTTTTGTCATAACGCTGTGATTTTCTTAATTTGTGTTATTAATGTGTATTCTTTTTCTTTCGTCAGATTCTCGAAGTAAATCCAGAAAGCAGTCAAAGAAAATGAAAAAGGAGAAAAGCAAAAAGGTGAATTTTCTCCATTGATGCTGATGTGTCAACCAAGTTGATAACTCTGAACAGTTTTCATTGATTTGCTTTTGTTTTCTGTTACATCAGAAAGGGAAGAAGGAGAAGAAACATAAGCGGAAGAAGGAGAAGAAATCTAAAGGAAAAGAGGAACCCTGTGGACCTGTACAGATCTCCAAGGTAGTCTGCTTCACATGCACCGGTGCTTGTATTGGGAGTAATAACTCCATGTTAACCTTTTGCCTTTATCATTATTGTTTAAAGGGGGATTTCACTTTAAAACATTCAACATCAAACTCCACGTTAGACTCATTGTAAACAAACGCCCCTGCTTCTCATGACTGATGTTGTCCTTCTAATTAATATGTCGACATTCATTTTTCGATTAGTTGTTTCATTATGTTAATATTTTATGCTGTTTGTTGCGTTCCTTTACAAATGCAGGAAGTAGATCCAGGCAGTTTAGTGTCACACTCGAGGATGCATATCATGGCGCGACTTGCGTGACAATATCATTTCTTATCAATAGTGACCTGGAGAAATATATTCTACTGGACAGCAACAGCAATTAAGTTACTTGTATGTGTGTAAAAAATACCTGTGTGTTTGAACTTTGCCATTTGAGTCAGGTCCCGCATCAGATTCTTGTCCAGCACAATACTGCTCGGTTTGAAGCATAGTGGTGGCGTCAGATTTGATTGTAGTGGTCTCATTGTCTGGAAGTGAAATAGTAGTCGAATTAGGACTACTTGGTATGGCAAGCGGAGTAGGTTATGTTCTAAAAAGATGATGCATCATGATAGTATGCCTGTTCATTTAGTAGGGTGTGTGTGTGTGTGTGTGTGTGTGTGTGTGTGTGTGTGTGTGTGTGTGTGTGTGTGTGTGTGTGTGTGTGTGTGTGTGTGTGTGTGTGTGTGTGTGTGTGTGTGTGTGTGTGTGTGTGTGTGCGCCGCCATGTATGCACCCACATTCAATTAATCACCTCTTTTTGATTTCATCAAAGTACTTGAAGGAGCGAAAGAAGGGCAAGTACAGCATGATCTCAGGGAAGAAGATCAAGATGAAAGTGAAGAAGTCTAAGAAAGACAAGCAGGTATGCCAACCACAAGTCCAAGTAGTGCAGTCAGAGTAAATGCTTTGGCTCACATTTGATGTGTTCTTTATGTTTGTTTGTTTTGTCCGCCAGGAGGAGAAGAATCGTGCGGAGCTACTTGAATTCCTCAACTCCACTCTGTGACGGTGTAAACATCCAAGTTGTACTCCACCCCTCCCCTCTCCCCTCTTCTCTACAGAGCTCAGGAGACCGAGCAGGCTCCACGCCCACCCACGTCTCCCGGACAATTAGTACTACGGGGTACGTCATTAGTAGTAAGGGGTTGTCATCACGGCAGCCGAAGGAGAGTATGCGTCCAGACAGCCATGTCCCACAACGCCCCGTGTCCCACAACGCCCCGTGTCCCACAACACCCCCTGTCCCACAACGCCCCGTGTCCCACAACGCCCTGTGTCCCACCGCTAGCTCCCCAGCATTGTGGCCGGAGGTATTTCACAGTGCAAGTAAAGGACCTGCTACTTAATGCACAGTTGGACCGGGTGCCAGCTCTCTTTACTGATTACTTCGTAGGTTATCTATTGGTAATAAATGGGACGTCATTCTACTCCCTTTCTAAAAGTTGATTGCTGTGTGAGCACATGGGCTTCTGTATGCACATGTTGAGTTTATTTGATTCACCGTTTAATCTTTTTGTTTAGCTAATTGTCTTATTAAGAAGAGTCCATCAAAATGATGAACAATCTCTCTGCATCATTTAGTGATCACACAACATTGTATGTCTTGTGTCATACCATTGATGAGCGTAAGTCACTGGCAGTCTGTCCCACAGTGGACACTGCATCCTCAGTTGAGGTTGATTTAGAGAAATCACCAAGCAAACTCATTCCTCCAATGTTAAATCAAGTGTCAAGTTTTATTTTACATGGGTATATACTGTATATCTGTTGGATATTGTATTGAAAACATGTGGCTTACAGAGTTAAGAGACGAGACGTAGAAATAAACTGCCGAAAGAGCCCCATAAGTGAAGTCGGATCATTCCATAGACATTCCAGAAGCCCTCCCTCTTTCTGAGTCTTCATTTGCAACTGAAAAAAAGCATGGCAGACAAAGCATGTCCCCTCGTTCCATGGCCTTGGATGATGAATGGTTGTTCAGAACGCTTTGTGGATCACTTGAGAGGACATTTCCTCGTGTCTCAAATGTAGAAACAGGAGTAGAGATTGGCGTTTTAATGGCTTGCTGTATTTCACTATAAATCAGTTAAAACATGTCAGAGGATTCATTACTTAAACATACATATGTTGTTTTTTTTATATATAGTGGCACGGTTGTGTTGTGTATAAATTACATTTATATTAATGGTATGACAAGGTTAACTGTATATAAAAAATATTGTAGCCACCAAAACAAAAGGTGGACACAAGGCTTGTATCAACAGGCAGGTTTGTAAACACTTCAAATCCTCTCTGGACTATAAAAGGTGTGACTTAAAACTTTGCTTTAAAAGATGCAGGTTGCAGTAGGTTTTATTTCATAGTGTCTAAAAAGTACTGGGGTATATCTGCTCAGTTATCCTCCTTGCAATGATGGGATCCAAGATAAAAGTATATTTTTGTATCAGTAGTCGGGCAAACTCCAGCCCCTCTGGGCCCGCTCGTCCCCCGTCCCCACGGCCCGCTCCACGTCCTCCGACACAGTCTTGAGGTCGCCGATGGCCTCCGTGGAGGTGGAGGTCAGGCCCAGGGTGCTGCCGAAGGGGTTGATCTTGATGCGGGAGCGGAAGTTCACCAGCGACATGCTCATGGAGTGCTTGTTGTTCCACTGGCGGGTGAGGCGCCGCGTCTCCTCCTCCTCCCTGGAGCGGTCCACCTCCTCCAGGAGCACGGCGCGGAACAGCCCCAGCACCTCCTGCACGTCGGGCTGGTTGGCCCGCAGCGCCTCGCGGAGCCTGGAGAGGAAAAGGAAACGAGATTGGCCGCCGTTCCATTTGTAAGTGTTGCACAAGCGACACGCGCTTTTTAAAGGAGAACCAAACTCCCCAAACTTTTTTTTCATTCTGGGGCAAGGTAGTCGGTTTCAATAAGCGGGGGACAGGTGTGACGCATCGATGCGTCATCAGCAGGTGACCGGGTAACCACATTAGCCAATCAGAGGTTATGCATGCAATAGCACGTGTTTTAGCCTAGAGAGGGACTCATCTAATGCAAACCAATGTACAAGTAGTGTTGGGGGTTGGTTATCCTTTTAAAGAGCAACTACAAACAAACAAACCAACATGAGAGTGCAGGGACAGCGCCACCTCCTGATCAAACCTGATGTTGCTGTGAGCTCTAATTGAAACAGTGGAACTAATTTGCAGAACCAGTGTTTCACCATAGATGGTGCTGCTACCCCTGGTTTCATTTCAAAATGAATGATCGATGTAACGGTAACATGGCGAGGCTCCATCTGTTTATTACACACCAGCAATCAACACCAGCAAAATAAATCTTGGAGCTATGGTGAGGGAGTCTTTTCAACTCTGCATGACCCCTGGTCCCTCACCTTTTCTTGATCATTAGTGGCTGGTCATTAAATAGCAGGCGATGGAAACAGACACCCACAACCTAATTACAAGTCATCTGAATGAAAAGAAGAAACCCTTAGATAGTGTATAACTGAATAGAGTGAGCCTGGCAATGTTGACAATATGTATTGTGTATTGTATTTGATTAGCTTTAATGCCACAGTATTATTGGCTCTCAGTGTACTAATATACAGAAAATCTGCAAAACCTCACTCGTAACTTTAACCGTAAGCTGATCGGGCCACTTTATTAGATGTAGGCCTACACAACTGTCTTCACTGTGTGTGACAGTCGATTAGTAACACCATTCCATTTTTGGCATCATCTGGCTCATCACCTAAAGCATGAAGCACTTATCACCTTTCCACAAAAGGTGTGAAAGTATAACACTGAAACGTTGACTGAGCAGCATCGGCTCCCCGGGAAAAGATTGTAGTAAATGAGCACAGGGAGTCTCTGTTGCTATAAGTGGACAGAAGGATAGGACCATGTTGTTCCAGAGATGGGTGGAGCAGGGTGCTAGTTTACCTGATGTTTTTACGTTATTGCTGTCAAAGCTGGTCTTTACAGGCGTTAATCAATGTTCAACGTGTGTTTTTACTAAATTTTTTATTAAGGAATGATTGTGTTAACTGTCAAGAGTAGGCAATTTGCTGACGCATAATATTTAGCTCTTATACTAGGCCTATGTGTGACCGCTTCAGGTCTTCTATTCTCAGTTGAATATGTCATGTCAATTTTATTTGTAGCCCTTAATCACAGTTAGTCTCAAAGGGCTTCACAGCCCACATTACACGACACCCCCCAACCCTAAGTCCTCTAAAGGTCAAGGAAAAACTAATCATCACGGAAGAAACCTTGCGGAGGAACGCAGAAAGAGAGATCCCTCCTTCCAGGGATGGTTAGCAGTGCTATAATGGGCAGACATAATGGTAGCATTAGAAACTATAAAATGAGTAATGTCCATGTAGAATATGGGCCTGTGAAGCCTATTGGGACTTTATTGTGCTAAAGGACTACATAATAATAATAATAATAATAATTAATAAACTTTGACATGTAGAGTAGAGGCTACATAATCCTCCTTCTCACACTTTGTCGTACTCTTAATAATAATAATAGTACGTACTTGAGTATGACCAGTCCGCAGTCAGTGGGGGGCACCTTGCAGCAGAGGTCCTCAAGGCCCAGCCTCTCCCCGGTGCTGATGCTGTACGAAGTTCGCCGTGGCGACGCCAGCCAGCTGTAGTCCACGCCCGTCTTCAGCCGCCGGTACTCGCTCTCGCGCTCCCGTTGCTGCCTCTCCGCCTCCTTCAGCTGCCAGCTGAACTCCAGCATCAGGGTTTCCACCACCACGTCCGAGGGCTCCCGCCGTGGTCTCCGGTAGTACGGGTCGTTCCAGCTGAACCAGGAGGCCATGACCTCGCTCTGCTGAAAAAAACAACCACGCACGAGGGACTCATGTTGGCTTTATTTATCTTGCTACATTGTTGTTGTGGTTGATTTTATTTCATGATTATATCATGGTGGTGGTTGTTGTTGTGTTATTCCTGTGTTATGAGCCTAATAGCTGCTCATAATTCTATTGCCAGGAATCCTGAGTATTAGCGTGGGGTTTTGATTGGAGGAGAACGGTTGGATTGGTTCAATTCATTCCAAAAATCAGTCAAAGAGGCTGTTTTTCCACTGGTCTTTTCATGATTGCAATTATTTGTGGAGAACCCGTTCGGTTGCCCTTAGCTTGTGTAAGCCATGAGCGTAAGCTCGTAAGATTTCCATCAGATTGAAAAGAGCCTCTCTGTACCTCTGCAGATCCCTGAAGAGAATGACCCTGAGCGAACACGTCCAGGCTCAGGCTGTTGAAAGGTATAATTATATGTTCTGAGAGAGACGACTGCACACCTTCCCATCTGTTGTAATACACTTTGTATTGTATTTGTATTTATGTGGACAAAATTGGCTTGAATCTTAACATTTTAGCAAAATAGCGTCCTAATTCAGTTTTTAGCAATGTTACGTTTCCAAAGTGTCATGATCACATATGTCCGTGTCACCGTACTCCATACATTTTTAAATCTTCTAGCAAGCTGTTGCTTGAGTCATTGTCTTGTCTACTTTGGGGCAATAGCTCGGTGGTATTATTAATATTATTGTTATTATTATCCTATCTATATTATCCATCATCATAAAAGCGTTATCAAACAATCCATTCAAGTAGATGAGAGCAAACAGGGTTCTCATAAAAACTCTCCCTCACCTGTTCTTGAGTTTGTGTCTTGAGCCCAGAAGACGCAGAACACACAATACTAATGGATTCCCTTCCTTTGGTTGTTGTTTTTATTGGAGGTCGTCGTGAATCAATCTTGCAACACTACAGTATCGCCTCCATCTGTGTTTCTCTCACGCTCTCTCCTTTTCTCTGTATCTCTCTCTCTCGTTCTGACTGCCGCGGTGTCCGTCTCGTCGCCTGGTTGTATTTGTGGTACGTTCTCTCTCCTCCCCCCCCCCCCCCCCCGCCGGCCTGTCTTCACTTGTTGCGGGAGGTTCGGGGCCACCGTCTACAACGGGAGCTATGGATCACAGCCCCTTGATGAAGTGCTTATGTTGTGGTTTATGATTCGCCGTTGCCATAGCGATGCTCCCTAAGCCTATTTGTCCATGGTAAGCTCCCATCAGCTGAGCGCCAGGCAGAGAGCGATGGAGAGGCAGATAAGGAGGGTGGGTGGGGGGGGGGGGGGGGGGGGGGGGGGGGAGGGGGGGGGGGGGGTTAAACC
>OOFB01016342.1:16855-35450 GCA_900323305.1 Trachyrincus murrayi | reverse complement strand
CCCCCCCCCCCCCCCGGGCTGTAAGGGACAGATGGACAGGTAAAATCTCTCTCTCTTCTAATCCACAGTGATGAGTGTGTTAATCCTATGAAGTAATACCCTCTATCGCTCCCCTCTTCTTTACCTCCAGACACCAGGTGACTATATACCTACTGTGCGTCATCAGATGTTGTTTGGGATAGACTTGGAATGGTTGATAGACAGCTGTGATTTGATCTAAGGGTTTAGACCTCCACTAATCTCATGTCATGCTTTTTGTATTCAGTAGGCCTACGCAGCACAAGGTCACCAGCGACTACTGAGCTAGATGACATATTTATTTTTTGTGTTTGAATTGCAGGTAGGTATTTACACAATACAGTAGGCATAACATTAAGAAGCATTGGTCGGAAGTACGATTGTTTGTACGTGCTCGTATTTGATTGATTTTCTTATGTTACTTATTTTTTTCAATGATCAATTTTGATTCCAACCTAATCCTGGTTGTAGGTTATTTTTCAACCTTGAATATAAAGTTTAAGAAATAAATATAACACTAAGAATAATATTGATGTAACCTATGCGGATTTTATCTGTTCATTGACGAATAATGAAAAATAAATAATAGACATTTAAACGCTGATTGCAGAGACAATACGGCCACAAGGTGGCGCAATGGTTAAGCAAATTAGGATTTATTTTGTATCGTCGTACTAGTGCAGTCGTACTAGTGCAGTTCCAATTAAATACATATGTTAACATATGTGTCCTATATTAAATACATAACATATGTGTATATGTTATGTGTATATATTAACATGTCCTCAAAACACATCAAATCAAACAGGCCTACATTTCCTAGACGTATTGTGTGCACTTATGTTAATGACCTGTTCATTGTGTGTTTTTAAATGTTTGTGTGGCGTGGGACTACAGATGAAAATTAGCTTGTAGCTATCTCTGGTGCAATGACCCTGTGAAATAAACGTATGAATAAAACACATACATTAAAGGTGCTGTGGGTAAGATTTGAGAGCTATAATTTGAGTCTAAGTTGTCAGAAAAGACAGCCATTCGTCAGCTATTAGTTAAATGCTCTGAGAGAATATATATTCTGGTTGACTGCACCTGCCTCTGTATGAGACATATTCGATTTCAGGCCGCTCCCGGCTCATTTCTGACCAATCAGGGCATCTCTGGAACCCATCCTGCCGGTCAATCACATATCAGCTAAGCTCCACCACAGGTGCGTGCCGTGAATGCAACACTTCTCAATGATGCGCGTGTGTGTGTTCTCCCCAGGTTTCAGGCCTAGGCATTAATTAGGTTAGGGTTAGGGTTAGTTAGGATTAACAGTAGGGTTAGTTAAGGATTTTGGCCTTTTTTCGCCTTTTGTGATCCTTCCCGTGGTTAGACACGAGTAGTGAGACAACTTTTTTTGTTGATCGGTTCAGTACAAACCCGGTACTGTTTAGCATTAGTGTGCTGACGTGTAAATTCCCAGGTGCCAGAGCATTAGCTCCACAACTCAACTTAATACACCTTCCAAATAATGCAAACATGAATCTATTTATGTGCGTATATCTGTAATAAACTACATTAAAAAGACAAAGTCCAAGAACGAGAATTCAGCTCGTTTTACAAGCAGTTACTACAGCACTACTTCGTCCGGAGTGCCTCCGTGTACTGGCTAGTACAGAGGCGGGACATCTTGGCACCAGGGAAGTGACACGTGGAGGAGGGCAGGCTTTTTACAAGTATGGCTGTCAATCGAAAGTCATTTTTAGTGATGTTTTTGTACTAGTTTATTTGGGGAGACCTTTGCAGCAAAAACGATTGCTATTGTTAGCCTCCATTTTTGAATAAGAAACAGAAAGACTATTATGAGTGAGGATGACGTTCTTAACTTTCTTGTAAGGTATGGTTATAGATTACTAGCTGCTGTTGGGGTCCATCAAAAGTGTGTGAGTTAACAAGGTGCGTGACTTATTGAATAACATCACAGTACACGTAATGTATTGTTAAATTGGGAGCCATCTCAACAACCGCAGTTTATCGGAATCAGCGAGATAGAGACGCCAGTTATCGAGGGGGAGGTGTATAATTTATTATGCGTTTCTGATGCTTGCATGTCTTGTTGTGTAGGTAGCTGGAGGATAAAATAGCCTAGCTCAGCTCCAGTTAGCCTACTGTGATGGAACAGCAGGCGACTGGCAATGTCATGTTATCTTTACAATAGCGTTTGTTGTTCAATGTTGCTCAATGTAATTTACCTACATGCACATAAAAGAAAGAATACCTGATTTGAAGCCATCCTTCCAGTCCATAGAAGTACAGTTCATACTCCAGTCTGCTCCACGTGTGTTTGTGTTTGTATATGTCATTACAGCGACTGAGTGGGGAATTGTGGGAAGTGGGGTTTTTTAAACGCAGTGCAGTTTTTCATCATAACCAGAGTGGCCGCCAAAGTGTCGAATTATCTCAACTTCGGGATTTTTCAACCTGGACCCCATTTTCCCATAATTTTGGGTCTAACTAATGCGGACAACAATTTTTAAAATTGGTCTAGTATTGAGCGAGAATGCAGCCGCAGAACGACATTGTAACCCGTCAATGTACGTCCTCTAAAAGTGCTTGTTTTTGCCACTGACACTCAGATTGTTTGACGTATGTTTGACAACATTATGGAGAGGATCCCTACAGAGAAATACAACTTTTTTCTTTACCTTTCTCTTGATCTGGTCTGTTTGTTATTGTGTCTAACCAAGTCTCGCCCAAGGAGAAGTCTCGAAATCTCGTGAGAGTTGTTGCAGGAAGAGAACGGTGGAAACGTGAGAGTTGGAGAGAGGAGTGCTGACAAGAGTTTGTTGTGTTGGACTACAGAAAGCGTAGCTTAGTGTTATCTAAAAGATTTTCAAATGGCTGAATATTTAGCTGATTTCGACAATGTGAGATTTTGTGAGATTTCAGAGCGAGACTTCTCCTCGATTAAAGATTGTAATTATTCATATATAATGCTTCTACCATTAGTTTGAAGAGACCAATGCTCAATGCTTAACATTTTAACTAGACATATACCTGCAAACACACACACATATATAAATATTAGGGCTGGGCAATATATCGATATTGTGATATGAGACTAGATATGGTCTTAGATTTAGGGTTAGTAATATCGTTAGGGTTACGGATATCGTAATATCGTGATATGGCATAAGTGTTGTCTTTTCCTGGTTTTAAAGGCTGAATTACAGTAAAGTGATGTAATTTTGTGAACTTACCAGACTGTTCTACCTGTTCTATTATTTGCCTTTAAATACTTAGTCATTATATCCACATTACTGATGATTATTTATCAAAAATCTCATTGTGTGGGGCCCCTTTCTGGACTCTGTCCCTTCAATAAATCCCCTTAGTTGATACCATATCTGTATTTTTTCAACTTTTCCATTAGTGGACATGCTATTTTCTTTTTCTATTCAACATATCCTTAAAGGACCTGGTGTTGTGACTGATGTTGATCATTGTACCATTCCCGGGATGGGGTGGGTGTGTTTATTTGTGTGTATTGTGTAATTGTCTGGTGTGTCTTTGTTTATTTTATTTTCTGTATTCTGTTATTGTATTTTACACTTTGTAAAATGACAAATGTGCTTGTTTTGGGACGTTGTCAATAAAATAAATCTTAAAAAAAAAAAATATCTCATTGTGTAAATATTTTAGTAGTCATCCCTACAATATTGTCGCAATATCAATATCGAGGTATTTGGTCAAAAATGTCAATATTCAATTTTGTCCATATCGCCCAGCCATAATTGCTGCTATACTTTAAACTGTTTTATGTTTACCTTTGATATTTTACATTTTCATATTGTAGGCTGGGCCTATATTTCTTTCTTTCTGTTATGTTCATTTTTCACTAAAGTTCTTAATAAAATAAGAAAATACTCAGTACTTTTCATTTGTCGAGTATTTGATTCACACAGGAGTATACAAAAATAGGCTTTACCATGTGGTTATTTTATGTAGACTATTTATTTATTGAATTAACAGAAAACATGCTATATCGTGATATATGTATCGATATCGTGATATTAAATGACCTATATCGGGATAGAAGATTTTGGCCGTATCGCCCAGCCCTAATATATATATATATATATATATATATTTTTTTTTTTTATAGTTTATATCTTCATACAAAAACACGTTATATCTTAGTACCATAGAAAGAAACCGTTTGGCTTTTGGCTACAGCATGTTTCATTTGAGAGGGGCTGAATAAGAGTGGGGGAAAAGACAATGTTATGGCAAAATCATTCTTTACATTCCTGTGATGAAAGCTGGACTTCTGGAACACCAAATAATCAACACGCTGCACCTTTTCAGCAAGTATCAATATTGAAACAGGTTGGGTTATCCAAGGTATTTGGAGGACTCCCATCTCCAGCTGTGCAGAGGTGACAGCTGGTAACTATAAACACGTTTGCAGAATATTAGGCTATGAGATAATAATAATAATGATGATGATGGCCAAGACAATAAGGATGGCCTTTTTGGCAATTCCATTTCACATACAAGACCGCCCAGAGAGGCGGAGGGCAGGGCAGAATAGGCCTACCGTAGACTGTTTAATGCAGACCGAATATGAGTGTTGCTAGTCCATTGTGTCTGTTCAGTGCACACAAGGGGGGGGGCCTAAAGTTCTGCATCTGTCAATTGTGTCAGGGTCTGCTTCGGTGCACACAGCACTCCACTGGACTGTATACACACACACACAAACACGCACACACAGAAACGGACACACACACACACACACACGGACGCGCACCCCCCGCCCACACACACACACACACACACACACACACACACACACAGAGCCATCACATGACGAGCCCAGACTGAGCACAATGCACTGGCTCAGTCGAAGGCTTTTCTGGGTTCAGAAGAACTAACTGAACATCAAATACAACATGTATTATAGGCTAGCAGTAAACAGGCCTATCTTGAGAGACATTCATCAATGTATCTATTATATAGAAAAATAGAATGTTAGAAGCAAAACACACAGATGTACAAATTGACCAACTTGACCAACTTTCTTTCATAAATTTGCCCTATGTATGTAAAATATGAATTGATCTGTCTGTCTTTCCTTTTCGGGGCGTTGATTAGAGAAAAGCAAAACTATGCTACAAAAACCTTGACATTAACCAGTTCTCGTGTGCAAACAGGGAAGGAAGTTCAGGGTGAATCACATGATGGCAGTGAACAGAAAACTCCCTGATTTGCAGACGTTTCTCTTCAGTGGCCTTTGCCCAAGGTTCTATTTTAACAACAGCATTTAGGTCAGTGAATTAATGTATTAGCTGGTGAAATATCTGAAAAGATATGAGGTTTCAGCAACTGGCACACCCCTCATAGGTTTACATGTATCTTCTTTTTTTACATTATTTGATCATTTTTGGATCCTTTTTTATTTATTTATAGAAAATTAGCACCACCTGTTACTGTCTGCAATGTCAGTGTAAAGTCCCAGAGATCAAAAGAACAGAGGGCTGAAAAGACTTGAAGTTAAATAGTGTATTGTCGCTCCAGGTCCTTCACATACATAGGTAAAAAAAAAAAGAAAAAGCCACAATCTGGTTTTGGGTTTGTTTGCTTTAGGGTGAGGCAAAACAGAAGGAGCGGTAGAACCCCTGGCAAGGCATTGTTCAGCTGCGTTTAAATAATTATATCCTTGTCCTGAAAACGGACCACTTCGTAAACCCTAATTTATAAACATTTGAACCGATCAATGGACCCAGTGGTCAGGGAGATAAATATGCATAAGTTGAAGAAAAAAAGAGTTATATACTTATAGTCAGAAATTGAGTTACAAAAAGTAGTGGCGTGTGCTAAATGACTACTGTACAACAAAATGAAATAGTAAACTCCTCAATGTTATATACCATATCCCCACATTAACAACCAAATGTAGTTTTTTGTAACTTGCATTGGGTAGATTTCAAAGTGGAACATTTTTGCTGAGTCATCTTGGATTGTTAGATCCACCTACAGACATGATCTGCAGTTTTTCCAGTGATGACTGTGGCAGTTTACCTGCCACATGCAAAAAAGTGGCTTTTCAGGGCTTCTCCAACAGCAGGACACAGTCAGCTTATGATTAAACCGGTTTATTGTAGAGTTTGTGATAGTTTGAACAGGCAGATAGTTTGAACAGGCAGAGCGGCTGGTACATGCTGACATGCTAGCGCTCCTCCTGAGTGTGTGTGCTGGTGGCTGGTTTAACCTGTGGGCCTGATTGGCCAATGCCCCACAGATGTGCAGCCCCAGAGTCTAATCAGTCTGACTCAGACCAGGTGAGGCTGCTTAAACCAGCCACCAACAACACACACTCCACAGGGACATTTAGATTGCTTTAGTAGAGTGAGTCAACATCATTTGAGTACATGCATCGAAGGTTTGGTGCATTTTATAGTCGCTTTTTGAGGAAAATTATATTTTTGCCTAAGTAATCTAATCCTCTTATGTAACATATTTGACAGCGTTATTTGTATTTCAATAGTCATATTGTCATAACCTTTCTTTGTGAAATGATTAATAAATATATATTATATATTTGGTTCAGTTTATTCTGTTTTTCTCACAACTTGAAAATATGACTTTGGCCATTATTTTAAGAAGGTGATAATATATATATATTGTGCAAGTCCAAGTCCATGTCAGGGTCCATGTTAGGGTTGAAGAATACAGTCCAGTAAAGCTATTAGCTACAGTCATCTGTCTATATCATATATGAAGCATTTTTCCTTTATCTTTCTAGCCCAGCATGAACAAGAAGATGAGCTGTATGTCCGTATGTTCCAGCTGCGTTTGGCTTTTACAAGTTGTTCCTGAAGAAAACAATCGGGACAAACAGATAGAAATCGGTTAAGGAAATACTTAAATAAAACTTTTGTGTGGTTTAAGTCCAGTTCTACAGGTCTGTTGTGTCAGCCATTGTTTTTTCAGTGAACGTGGCTGCCACTGTAATTGATGCAAATTGCCTAAAGGCGAATACTCCATTAAACGTCCTCCACTAATTTACATTTCTGGTGTAAAAAAAATATATTTTTGAGCCAGGCTGACGATGCAAGTAGGCTGTTGTGTCAATCTGACTGGCCCAATAAATGATACACATGTATACTATATGCTACACTTCAGATGGGATCTTTTGAGTATTGTGGACCTATTATTAAATATATTGAATTATTAGTATAACAAGCAGCCAATCTTCTTAATTTCAGTGGTTGTATGGTCAAAATGAAACCACAAATATGTAAATAGACCGATATACTATGACTACTACTACTACTACTACTAATAATAATAATATGCATTAAAAGTGATGGCTGTGGTGAAGAAGCATAGCACAGTCCTAATGATCCTGTTGTATTAGTAGACGACAGCTGATGAAGTATCAACTATCATCTACTTCCAAGTTATGCCGGATGATATTTAAGTACCAGTTCAGAGAAGATACTACCTACACGGCCTTTATGTTGCAATTTTTCTTCTCACGCCACATTCACATTGCATAGACAGGGAAGATAAGGTAAGGTTGGGTTACTCTTTCTGTATTGTTGACGGTCACATTATCAGACGAAGCAATTATTGCTCTGTGAACCAACTCAACTCAATGACCAAAGTCTGGTGTGTGTGTGTGTGTGTGTGTGTGTGTGTGTGTGTGTGTGGGGGGGGGGGGTACATTACAGTACATTACAGTCAGTAAAACATTAACCCTGCTCCCCCACCATTCACTGAAGTCCCTTACCTTCACTTGTTCTAAGATTTGTCAATCCTGTATGAAGCCAGTCTTACATTTGAAAAAACGAAAGTCCCTGTCAGTGTTTGAGTTCCTATGGCATTGCTAGCGGTTAGCATGGGGCCATGAGTCCACAGGCAGTTTAACAACATTCCAAACCTTACTAATCTCCAGCCAAGATGGACACATGGTTTAGCCTACAGGGTGCAACATGGTCATGTGGTCTGATGAAAGGTTCTCTGAGAGTGGTGGTAGGGGCTAAGCATTATGCAATAATACACTGCAAATGGAGTAGCTGTCCTCTTTTTTTCTCTGTAATCCTGCCGTTTAAAAATGATACGTTAATCTAACACTGTCTGGTCAACACTTCCATGTAACATATCCCTTTTTTTATGTAATTTTGTCATGGAAAGAGTGGTTTATTGAATTATCCTGAAATATATAACATGCTACTCACTTTATCTTTGGGGAAAGATTAAGGTGATTTTTCATAGATTTTCATAGTGATTCTGTCATAGTGAAAAATTTGCATTAGCTTGTTTATTTGCAGTGGTCCGATTTGTGTCATCCCACGTGTATGAGGTAATTCACAAGCATTTCCCAGAAAACAGGGAGGGAACAACAAGCTGCTTAAGTCTTTAATGTTTCACTTCACTTTCTCTGTGGCGCCAAGAAGTCAACATGACAGTAGCAGTTAGGAAGCTTACTAGTGAAAAGTTTGTTTAAAAATATAAAACATTCATTAGTATTTTTATAGTTTTGACAAATCCACTAGCGATTATTTTTATATTATGAATTTGGCCAGACAAGAGCTGATAAAAATAAATGGAAGTAATTATGGCTATGTTGATCTATATGGCTAATTGGCTATGGGATGGAATGGCTAAATCTGTTTTAAAAAGGTTCTGGGAATAAAGACCATCTGTAACATTCACGACTTGATGGGGTAGGGTTGGTGGTCTATCCGTAATACAATGATTCAGACTTCAACACCAATGCACTAAAGAGGAGTTTCCCACATATCTTATCTCAATTGTGTTCTGCCACAGTCACAAGTTAACTTGCTCACTAACGCATCCAAACAGACCTTTGATTCATAACCTTGTATGATACAAGACTAGCGTAGTTGTCCATAGAATGCTGTGGCTGTTCAAGTGTTCAATTAGTACATTCAAGGCTGGATTTTCGACTGGGCAAAAGGGCAACAGTATTGACTGTAATGTGATAGCGTTAAGGTTAAGTATTCGGCTTTATCTTAGAGTCATCATATTGATACACTGGTCGATATCAAGTCTGAGCACCCAAAATAACTACACCACTTAGCAGGGGTTAGAGGTCAATCTTAGGAAGAAATTATAAAATGAAATATAAATATATATATATATATATAAATATAATTCATTGTCATTGTGTTTATTTGTTATTTTACATTTAAATATGACCGTATTTTCCTCTACAGCTGATGTATTTTAAAGTTTTGTTTCAACAAATAATATCACCTCATATGAATAAATTGGCAACAGACCGACATACACATGGTTAGTGGGTTTTGTCACTTTAGCAAGATCCAATCAAATCCTAAAGGATGAAGTCACGTTCCTCCTACGTTTTGTCCCGTGCTAACATCCTGTTTTGTTTAGTTTTGTCAAACTGGGGAGTCAAGGTACACTCATGTCATGTCATGTCACGTTTTCTGTGATGTGACACGGTTCTTGTCCCCTCCAAACGTGTGTGTGTTAAGAGACTACCGTGACCTTTTGTTTTTTACTGACGATAATAAATTTCCCTTAACAAGACGGCCGCTGCTAGTGATAAGAGACGATATGGAGATCGGTTGAGTGTAGCAAAGAGGGCCTGCTGATAACACCTATAGTGTGTTCTTGGTGCTTTGGAAGCAAAAAAATTACGTTTCATTAAAAGAAATGTGTTACCCCTGGTGGGATTATATCTGTAAACAATAAAATGTAAATATCTTTCTGATTGATGACAATTGATGACTATTTTCGAATAAAAATATATATATATATAAAATCTATCAAATTAGTTGTAGTAGTTTTTACTGCATATACATAACACTCAGTGACCATGGCAAAGGAACAGTGTTGGCTGAGGTGAGATCAGATGTTGTCCACGACTACAGAACAAGCAGAACAGCCCAGAGCCTGGAGACACTCAGCCCAGAGCCTGGAGACACGCAGCCCAGAGCCTGGAGACACTCAGCCCAGAGCCTGGAGACACCCAGCCCAGAGCCTGGAGACACGCAGCCCAGAGCCTGGAGACACGCAGCCCAGAGCCTGGAGACACTCAGCCCAGAGCCTGGAGACACACAACCCAGCCATCCGCGAGGGGCTCAGCTGAGAGGGGGGCACCATAGAACAGAGAGAGAGAGAGAGAGAGAGCTTGGCTAGAGATGCCACAGCATGCCATATGTCTCACAGCCCGTTTGACTCTCAAACAAGTATAGTCCAGGAGGAGGTGGAGCAGGTGGTGGGGGGGTTTAATGTAACCGTCTGAGTGCCTCCCCTCAACGGCAGGGGTTTAGGTGAGTTAGGGTCAGCAGGTCACTGTGGCGCTAAATGGATTGGAACCTTGGTGTGAGTGGGGCGGAGCTAAGCCGCACCGTGGCTTACGTATCACACCAGCCCTGGGCTTACTATAGACCTCTCCATTGTTACCACCCCCCCTCCCATCTACCCTTCTTAAAGGTGCACACTGCAACTCCTGGCATGCGCTGCTCTCCATCCATATCGCCTGTCTGTGTGGGTAATGAGAGGGGACAGGGAGCAGGGAAAGCTATGCTAAGGAATGCTGGGTAAAAAAAAAAAAAAGAAATAAAAAAAGCTCGCTCTGGCGCTTGCTGGTCAGTGTGGAATGCCCTCCAGGGGCCCCTTGCATAAGTAACCCCAGGCCATGGAAGTGGGGGGCCGGTTTTCAGCCAGTACAGCCTCAGACACCCAGTCCCAGACTAATCACTAATAATAACAAAAAAATGTGATACGAGTTTTGTATTTTAGTTCTCATGTGGTGGATGGATATCGATTGAGTACTTTTTTTTTTACCAAAAGGCAGTTTTCACTTCGGTGGTGGTCAATTATGAACTAAACATCATTATGTCAGTATGGTACAGACAGAGCTGGATTAATCCACCCGTGTATCATTCATTATCACATGAATCCTTTAGAATATTTTAATAATTTTCCTTTCTGCAAGAACCCAACAATGAATAAGTCAAACACCACAAGAGGTAAAGTTAGCTGCTATACCAAACAGCCATATTTTCTTTATTACACAATGACACATTGAACAGGTATTGTATATATATTTATCAAAAGCACACCAGCTGACCACCTATCTAAAATATCAAAAGAAAACCCAACAATTTTTATGTTTCCATTTTGCACAGAGAGCTCAAAGTCTCAAAAGACACAGAATAATAGTAACCAAATATTACAAAGGAAGGAACGCATCAAAATACATTTCCCCATTATATGCCTACATTGCATACACATTTATGGGAGTGGAAATCTAAAATGCATCTCTTGATTCACCATATGAACTCCATCTATGGTGATTCAAATGATAAAATGAATACAATGGAACGTCTGCAGTATTTTTTTTCTCTTTATTATTTCAAAAGGCCACAAGTCACAAATTCAACAAACAGCCTGAGAGGTAATGCTATGGGGGTGCTTACTTTAAACATGAACCCTAAACTGCACCTAGTTAAGCAGCACCTAGGGCCACTCTTAGGTCTTTTTTTATAACCAGCCTCTAAATCATGCAAAGCCCGGGACAAAGCCTCAGGAAATAAGAAAACTTACACATTGTGGATGTTGACGAGGTCCCTTCACATTATAATAAAAAACATTTATGGAGGAGGAAGTGAAAATAAACAAAATAAAAATAGAGAATCGACACAGAGGGAATAGCTTCCAGCAGTGACGGACTCCTCTGGCTCACAAGGTATCAAACCTCCAATACTTTGCCATGTCCCCTGTGCACTGCACTGTATGCAGTGCTCTCTTCCCAGTTTCTTTGCTTTAAAAAGGCAACGTGAGAGAACTGTGAACATCTCGTGGACTCCCAAACGAGTCAAGAACATCAGTCAGAAAAAAAATATCACTGTAAAAAAAAAAAAATATCACATTTGAAATAGAGTTTCACTGTAGCATGGGTGGTCCGTCACAAAAAAAAGAATATTCTCTTCCCAAAGTAAATACTATAAAAAGGAGATTCGATTATTACTCATAACTTAAATACATAAATTATCAAGCAATACAATATGCTTCCGTTTGGGGCCCACGGCTGAGTTGTTTCAAGCCTACGTGGAAAGAAAATGAGGAATTACAGCTCCTCAAACCAACCAGTCAATGAACCAAAGGGAGTGAGACGAAAACAACTGATGTGTGCGTGCTCGGACTTGCATTAGTAGTGTTTGTTTTCTCTTTTTGTCATTTTAACCCTCTCTGTACAGGGACATTGGCTCCGTCCCTTGGATGCTTGCAGTGAACAGCTTTGGCACCAAGGACAATAAAAAAAAAAAACACCATGGGAACAAGATAATGCACCAGGACACGGTGTTGGTAGAGAGAGCATTAGAGGACATTGGCACTTGGTGCAGACCTCACCCTCACCCACTCACTCTGGTGGCAACAGGGCAGGGGAAGGCCTGACACATGCATGCATCACCACTTGGACTGCTGAGCCCACATAATACAAGAGAGAGAAACAGAGAGACAGACAGAGAGGGGTGATGTTGGTCAGGTGGGGGGGGTCCAGCAGTGGGGTTAAAGACATTGAAAATAGACTTCCATGTCAGGCCAGTGATCCGGACTCCTAATACCGCTCTACTTGCAGGTAAAAGGAGACAGGAAAAACAGCACACACACACACACACACACACACACAAAATAAAACTAGTGGGCAACTACCAGAGAACAACCTGCCCGACAACTCTTTTTTTTTTTTTTAACACCACAGAAGGTTTTCCTTTACCGGGCACTCCTCTGCGTTGGATCTCTGACCGCCGTCTCACAGAGACGACTCCACCTCTCGGGTGATGGCGGCCTCCGGCTGGACGACCAGCGGGAGGGCGGCCGCCTGCTCCGGGTCCTCGCTGATGACCTCCAGGGTGGTGGGGCTGGCCTCCCTTAGGCCCTCGTCGCCGTCCGGCGACGCCTTCTTCTCGGCTGAGCCGCAGCACAGCTTGGGGGCGCACTGAGTCCGGCAGGAGAGCTCGCACAGGGAGTCGGGCGAGTCCAAGCCGAAGGTGACGAACTCGGGCTGGATGGTGGTGGCGTGGATGCCCTCGTCGTGGAAGAAGTCCTTGATGCGCTTCGCCACGTCCATGTACACCGTGTGGTCGTGGCACTTGATGTGCGCCGTGGCGATGATGCGGCTGCCGGCCAGCTGCCAGATGTGCAGCTCGTGGACGGCCAGCACGCCGTCCAGGCCCAGCAGCTTCTCGTTGAGCCGGTGCATGTCGATCTGCTTGGGCACCGTCTGCAGCAGGATGAGCGCCGACTCCTTCAGCAAGGGGTAGGTGGTGTACAGCAGGATGCTCACCATGATGATGCACAGGGTGGGGTCCAGGTACAGCACCCAGCAGGGGCCGGCCAGCTGGTACTCGCCGGCTTCCTGTAGGTCCACCAGGGTCTGGTTGACGTGCCAGTGGTCCGTGCTGTGGCTGTTGATGCACGGGTTGAAGCAGGTCTCGTTGGGCAAGCAGGGCTGCCACACAAAGGTGAAGATGAGGGCGTTGACCACCACGATGACCGAGCCCAGAGCGTCGCCCAGCACGTGGAGGAAGACGCCGTGCATGTTGAGCTGCGCAGCGGAGCTGTCGTCCATGTCCTCGTAGAGCGGGCTGCCATTCGTCTGCAGCTCTGTGCCGTCTCTGCTGAAGCCTATGGGGAAAAACAAACGGAGTAGTTAGTTTGGTTCATTGTATTAACCAACAGAACACGTTCTTTGCAGGCACAGCATAGATTGATTGCAGCATTATACTGGAGCATGTTGTGTTATTCTCATAAGATTAAATGAGCAGAATAAGAACCGTTGAGAATAAGCCCATTGGGAGCACTGTTCGGTTATGCGATATGATTAGGTACGTATTTACTGTTCCCATCTTAAAACAAATGTATTACCAATTAATACGATGATGTAAATGTTGAACAGAATCGATATTTACTCAATGTATTTACCATAGGGGGCGGTTTCAATGTGTTTTGTTTAACTAATATCTAACTATAATTAGAGGAGTCTCTGTATGGTATGTATGTATGTCCTTTGATTTTCTCGACAACCGCTCATCCGCTCGACACACTTGGCGGGCGTATTGCTCATGGCCCAATGATTTTCTCCTGCTCACAATAATGTCTGTGTTGTCCTCAACAACAAAAAAACATCACATTGTACTTTAACCCTTAGGGTAGATATAGTCCTTCCTTTTAACCACTGTGAAATACAACTATATATACTTCCTCTTAGCCTTGCCTATTTGTCAATTATGTGTCTGAGCTCTTGTTTATTTGGTTCACTTATTTGCCTTAGCTATTGTTTATTTTGATTCTCTTATTTGTCTCATTTGTCTAAGATAAAGTAGGTTGCTAACTTATTGCACTCTTACCTTAACACTAGTTATGCTCGTAGTTGCTTGTTTAGGAAGGAATTGCACTTACGATTTCTGGTGACTAGTAGTTTTCTTGCCTACCTATGTTGAATGCACTTATTGGAAGTCGCTTTGGATAAAAGCGTCTGCTAAATGTAATGTCTGTAATGTAACTATATAGCGAACATACCTATCCTACAGACCCATTGTCCGTTTAACAGAGGACATGCTATTGGACAGTGAACCCATTAAATGTTATGTAATATGTAACTATGGTTAACTGCTTGACACAACGCCGTTTGCTTGGACATATTGTTGTTGTATTTGAAAGTTATGGTTTGAAATGTAATTTGTGGACAAATCACAAGACCATACACAAACCATAAAAAACTAATATCTATAACTGCCTGTCTTGTGTGCCAAAGAGGCCTATAATGTAGGACTTATAAATCAGTGTTGGATACATTAACTTCACTACTTTTGGCGGTAACTAGTAATGTAACTCATTACGTTTTCAAATGAAATAACGCAATTACAATTACTGACATTTAAATGGGCTCCTTACTCGTTACTTTTGTCTTGTGCCCAGTGCTTAATTTGTAAATAAGGAAGTACCGGAACACAGAGATGCTGCTGATCCGGCGGGTCGGGGGGAGAAAAAAGTCACGAAACGTATGCATAGAACGCATCAGAACCACAGAGCCTGACGCACAGACAACACCTGATCAGAACCACAGAGCCTGGCGCACAGACAACACCTGATCAGAACCACAGAGCCTGGCGCACAGACAACACCTGATCAGAACCACAGAGCCTGGCGCACAGACAACACCTGATCAGAACCACAGAGCCTGACGCACAGACAACACCTGATCAGAACCACAGAGCCTGACGCACAGACAACACCTGATCAGAACCACAGAGCCTGGCGCACAGACAACACCTGGTGCTGCTGTGCTGAAAGTGAACAAGAATGACATAATAAACAACTATGTGCAGCGCACAGATAGAAAATATTGTCTTCTGACAAGACAATGGAGCCTAGTAAACACTATATGCCCAACGATGGGAATTATAATTTACCATACTCATTTCACCAGAACAGCACAAACGCCCACTAGCTGTGGGGCTTACAGTAATATGCCAAAATATTACATGCACATATCATGCCCACAACGATGGGACTTCCAGGTTTTCATTATTAGCCATACATTTCACAACACAGACGCCCACTAGCTTAGCTGTGGGGCTTACAGTAGCCTACCTGTGCTGCTATTACACCCTGTTGATCAAAACGACTTTGGACGTAGCGCTCTGCCTCCTGGCTATTATTTCACCTTTCATCGAAAGAAACGACTCACTCACCACTCACCGATAGTCCAGGCGGGTACAGATTATTTGCTAAACTTTTAAAAATCCTACTGGTGCCGCGTACGTAACTACCCATCAGTTACTGAACATACCTATCTACTGAACATACAGTAGATAGTACCAACATCTCCCGACTTGTTCAGAATAAATGTCAACTAATAAAGAACGTGAAATTGCTTGAAAAATGGTCTGTAAATTCTTAAATATGTATTTCTTATTTTATTTTATGTTGATTAATTGTGGCTTTATACCACGAGCAGGATCACAACACTGTGCATTAATAAGACAATTGAAGCAGACATTGAAAAGTAACGCAAAAGTTACTTTCCCTAGTAACTAATTACTTTTATATGCTGTAATTGGTAAAGTACCTAAATTACTTTTGAAAGAAGTAACCAGTAACTGTAACGAAATACACATTTTCAGTAACTTGCCCAACACTGCTTATAATACAAAAGGTATACATTACATTACAGTCATTTAGCAGACGCTTTTATCCAAAGCGACTTCCAATAAGTGCATTCAACATAGGTAGGCAAGATACACCTAAAACACCTCACGGACTTACCATGGCCACGACTCTCTGCGTTCACACCATTTGGACTGTTGTGGTCGACCACCAAAGTTTTGGTTTCGGACGAGGAGCCGTTTGGTTTTTCAGACTTGCAAATGTTACTCTTATTCTTCTTGCCATGGGAGTGCCCCCCCCCACCACCACCACCGTGAGAGTGCCCGTGTCCGCCACCGCCACCGTGCGAGTGCCCGTGTCCGCCACCTGCATGGCCGTGGAACAAGCACAGCCCGAGGAGGTTGACCAGGAGACCCGCGGCACCGACTCCGATCACGACGTAGGGACTTTCGATAACGTTGGGTTCAGTGAAACGCTCGATCGCCTCCAGGACTATAGTGAAACACAGAGCCGTGAGGAAGACGGCGTTCACCAAAGCTCCCATCACCTCTGCTCGGATCCATCCGAAGGTATTCTTGGTTGTCGCCTGAGTTTTTTCAGCAAATCGCACCGCGACCAAAGCCACCAGAAGCGCGATGACGTCCGACAGCATGTGGAAAGAATCCGACAGCATCGCTAGAGACGCGGTCATCCGACTGACTACTACTTCCACAATGAAGAATCCAAATGTCAATAAAAGCATGCATAGCAGTCGTACACGGTTTGGCTCACAAGCCATTTTCGCTCAAATACTCGGAAACGAGTGTTATAAATAAGTTTTTTTTTTTAATCTACCGGTAATTAGATTTTGACCGTTTTCATACAGATTTCGACCAGCTTCCTGGGGTGTCCGCTAGCTAGCTATTCGTTGATGTCCCTCCTAGCGAGCTAACTCAGCTAACTGGCTACCCGAGACAATACAAATAACTGCTAACCGTACTGTTACACTAACATCACCAAACATAGCGGCACCATTCGGCTAATTTGTCAGACAAACACGCGTTCATTTAGTCACGGATGAATAAAGGACCGTAGACAATTCCTACGACTTATGTAGACCCCAGTCAGCACCAGTATATTCCAGAATCGTTGGCCGCTGGTCTCTCGTTTGCAGACGGCTGAAACTTTGCACCCGAGCCGGTAAACTTTCCACACGGAACGGGGTAATGTGACGGACACACCCAGATCATTTGCTATTGGCTAGTAGGACACTAGCTCGAAGGCGATTGGTCGATCGTCGCTAGTTTCTCAAGTGGGTGGGAGGAACAACCCGGACGACATGGTTGCTATGCACCTATGCACGCTACACATGTAACAAACAGGGCGATTCATCCACATCACGGGAGTGATCTGGTCATACAATAATGATTTTCAGCGTGCCAAAAACTCCTCATTAACATTCAATAGTGATCGATGATGCTGTTACAATATTTTTTTTTTTTTACTTTGCATTAAACAGTAGGTATATATATATATTTGCTAACTTGGATATTAGCCCTTAACAAGCACAATGATGCTTGCGATGCTTTTGTCTAAACAAATAATGAATAAATGGGATGGCTATCAATCATCTTACCATTCTCTACATTATCGGCTGTAAGTAATTCACATTTATGTCATTAGTTTCAGTAAGTGATTAGTTATCTCGTCAGATGGTAATTGTTGCCCCTCTATGGTAGATGAGGGTTTCGCTAGATTTAGACAACTATCACAGAGTGGATTACAAGGCTGTCAATATTAGGCTACATATTGCAATACTTAAGGGTGTAATACTCTTGTCTCTATATTAGGAACAAGACCTGGAATCGACAGTTGGAGAATCACTGGTTATATTCTTAGGGGCATGACACAAATTAATTTGGTTAGGTTCATGCTGGTAGATTATGTCACCATTCATAAAGGGAAGGCTTTATCTTTCTTGAATGCAAACATGTCAAATGTGTGAAATATTCTAGCTGCCTTTAATGGAAACCACCCACACACATACACTGAATACAATGCAAAATCCAACACCTTAGGAACTCTCACAGAACCAATATTGACAAAATGCTACAAGTTGTGTAAAGGCAGACAAGGTATTAAATGCTGGATGTGAGTCATGCACAGATACAGCAATGGAAAAAAACTGAAAAAAATGGCACAAATAAGTTAAGATCAAACAAATTCCCCCTCGGGCAATGGAGACAGAGGGCCCTATGATTTGATTCAATAGTCTTCACATTCGTTTTTTTTTTGGGCGGGGGGGGGGGGGGGGGGGGGGGGCCCGGGTTTTGGGGGGGGGGGGGGGGGGGGTTTAAGAGGGTTAATTGTATGATCAGCTCTGAGAGAGGAGCACTTATGAGCAGCATAGGGGAATATCTACAGAAGAAGAAAGTGACTT
>OOFB01016339.1:3307-15807 GCA_900323305.1 Trachyrincus murrayi | reverse complement strand
CCGGGTCTCAATATGATCTTTTATGTCAGCATTTCCACCGTACGCAACCAAACATGTGCTCTTGCAGTGTGTGCAGAACACAGCTTTTTCGTACACATAAAGTAATCCTTAATATAGTGACAATGAAGCAAAACTTTTTTCATACAATGCTTCCAATTATTTAGAGAACATTTTGTATTTTAACGAACTGGTTACCTGTGCGTTCTTGCCTCCGCAGTGCCACGTGGGAGTGTTTTACGACTCTAGTCGTACAAACCAGAACCGGTCTGTGACCCGAACATACATTAAAACGTAACGGCCACCCTAAACGTCAGTAGGTGAAGCATCGGGTGCCTCTTATATGCAAGCCTCATGCATCTAGATATTACGCAAGTCGCCATTTTCCGATGACGCATATTGGGACGAGAACAGGCTGGCAGTGCTCAGTATTGGAGAACAACACACTTTTCATTTGGAAAGAAAGGGCATGAAAGTACCCGGCCTTCCCGGTGGATATGCACAATTTAAATGCTCTGAGCCAAGCTTGAAGTAAACTTTTCAGTAATAAAAACAATAACAAAATGTACTTCTCCGGAAAACAAATTTTTTTCCCATTAGTGTAAGTAAGACTACTTGTTCTGTGCACACAAAACAATTATGTAATAATTTTTTTTCGTTCTTTGGTTAATTTTGGTTATTTTACCTTCTCTCTGTCTCTTTTAACACCTTCCTCAGAAGATCCCAATCGAAAGACGCTTCTTGGCGGACCTTTTGTTGAATATTCTGAATACATAACAACCGCCATGTGGCCTTGGTGGGTAAGAAGCAATCAAAAGAACTGGAGACCCACGTGAATACCTTTCTAGCAACATGACCTCGCGGTGGTTAGTCGGCTTCTGCAGAACAACACGTGCGTGTGAACATACTCATCCATCTTAGTCCCTGTTCTTTAATCAGTTCAAACAAATGTATAATATCGTCTCGATTACCTTTCCTGATTCCTAACCTTTCTCAGGCCCAGCCAGAGCTGTCTTGTCTTGTCTCCCACCTCTTCAACAAAGTGTCTCAGGAAAACAATTATAAACCAGGAGACAACCAACTGTCATGTCAGCCTGCCTCTTGCTGTGATTTAAACTCCACCGCCGCTACACTGTGTGTGCTCACACACTTGTTTTCTCTCTCGTTGTACTTCAGTCAGGCAAAACGAAACATTAGCAACCCAAAAGGGAGGTACTTATTCACCTCGATACCTTAGATAGAAAAAGAGTCAGATTGTTCTGGAATGTGTGTCATGGGCGACAGGGTGTTGAGCCAACAACAACAACAACAACAACAACAGGCCAGCTGGACAAAGCCAGCACTTTCTTGTCTTGTCTTATTTCGCTGCCACTTGAGCGGAAAAAAAGACCTTAAGTGGGTTGATGAGGATTGTTAATGCATTCATTAATATTAATAGTATTGATTGATTTATTAAGGACTGTGATGTGCTCCAAGGCTACATGTTGATAGAAGCGAAATGCTCTCATTGAGATGCAAATTAAGTGCCATTTGAAACAAGACCAAATTAACGGTGATTTAAGAACGAAATTGCTTCTTTTTAACTCTATGAAACTGTATGAAAATGAGTATATGATAACCGTTTTATTTATTGAAGGACCTAAGGAATTTCATAATGACATAAATGTAGCGTGATTAAGTGGCTTAGACTGAGCTAAACGTGACTTGATTATTTTACTACTTGAATAGGGCACCACTTCTGTTAGGGAAGAATATAACTAATATCATATAGTATAATATCTTTATTATACCACACAGATTAATTAACCTAGCCAATTTAATTTATCTGAAGTTATTTAATTTAATTTAATTTATCCAAGTCAGTGATTCTACAAGCTATCTACCACGAGCACCGCTTTCTCCTTTGAATACAATGAAATGTATTAACCCAAATAAAGGGGTACGATTAACATGAATAAATGATCAGGAGTAAATAAACTCATCCGGTGGGTAAACATGTCTTGAGTGTGTCTTGCTTGTTTAATTAACAGCATCGGGGTCCATTTGGTCAGTGAACAAAGTTCATCTTAGGGACGGTGGGATGTGGGTGAGGGTGTGCTGTGCAGTGTTAGGTGGTACAAATCCCTTTTCAGGCCCAGATCAGTCAGTGACCCTGGACCAAAGCGTGCAGTCCAACAGTTGGAGATGCAATCATGGAGTATGTGAGCTGAAACAGTGAAACATGTAGGAAGTTTAGTTCAGCTGCTATTGTCATTATGTGTTGACTTCTTCACTTGTGGCATGGAAGCAGTTTATTCTCACACCAACAAACTGTGACATCATTCCTTAATGAAGGTGCCAAGCAGTACGACGAACCAAGAGGTGAATAAGGATGCCTCATTAGACGTCCAGCGTTGTACATCGAGGTCTGCACTTGGTGTCAAGGTTTCTGTGTGTGTGTGTGTGTGTGTGTGTGTGTGTGTGTGTGAGAGTGAGAGTGAGAGAGAGAGAGAGAGAGAGCATCGAAATAATGCAAGAAAGACCGAGAAAGAAGTGAAAACTTAACAAAAGAAAGAGAAAGAAATCAAGAAAAAAAGAAAGAGGAGAGAGAGAGAGAGAGACAGAGAGAGAGAGAGAGACAGGTAATGGGAGTAAAGCCAGTCAGAATAAAGGAAGAGAGAGAGACAGGGAAAATGTAGAATAAAGGAAGAGAGAGAGACAGGGAAAAGGAGCTAAGCCTGTCGATGGGACAGGCCGGGCCTTTGACTGCGCGACATTAAATCTGCATGACACAATGCAGTAATTAGGCTGTATTAATCACTTACACAACGTACGAGCACCTCTAATCTCATGAAGAAAAGAGGCACGACCACCGGGATGCACATTAGGGCGGACACGTTAACTGATCCACGCTGATTCCTGCCGAACCGTGTGGGTAATTGAAACGCCGTGGCTCCGGTGATGTCTGGTGACCCTACGCACGTTCACTTGGCAGCGCACGTCTTTGTCCGTGGGCCCTGAATCCATTTGTCGTGGACACGAACTGAATACATTGGAACACGTCAAATGAAATATTCATTCATCCCAGTGTCGGGTATTATGAATAGATTACATTTGAAATATCTCTCTTCTGCTCATCACGTCCAATTAGCCATGGGCATCGCTGTGGTTCGAGTGTGGTGTGGGGTTTTTAATGCCGAGGCATTTTTTTATTTATCTTTCCCAGTGTTTTGCCAGCGCTGCGTCTATGCCACTGGACTATGGCTGCCTGTCAGTCTTCTGTAAAATATTCACTTAACCAGCCTTGAAAGCCAAGCTGTGAGCTGTCAGTCTGGCCTGACGCGCTGACCGCACGGCTCGCACATCCACCGCCAGGGAACAAAATGTCAAGATATGAAGTGGTCAGCCATCCTGAGGGGCTGTTTACACTCGCTAGTCGCTACTAATGCTACATATCTCCTCGGTGAAAAACCCTGAACCCTGAACCGAATGTGCTCAACATCCAGAGGTCACGCATGACGTCTTCATTGTCGCTCATCCCGAAGGCGACGGTTCGACCTTCACTGGATCGGCAAACAAAAGCTTTACTTTAGTGTTAACGCACAGCTCAACACGAGTGGATCGTCACTCGGTGTGACGTCTACGCGGTCTCGCTGATTTTTTTTAATTCTCTGCAACCAGCAGCCAACAGCGCACCACGAGCCCCTCAGCAGCAGGGGTGTATGAATCTGTAAATGCTTCTGTCAGGCGTGACTCATACGTGATAATTACCATGTGAGCCAGTGTGATGGAAGGATCTCATTAGAAAGACTCCACACCTTCCCCCACCCACCCAAAAAAAAGAGGTAATAGCAGCATTTCATGGGCCAAGCTCACGGCTTAGGGACATCCATTTTGAATGACTCCCTGTGACCAATAGCATTTTCTACAGCTTTTGCAATTCGCCAGCTCATTCCTGGTGCCCGGGAAGACTATCTACTGAGTAGCCAATAGAATGTGGGCTGCCACTGGGAGAGAGGAGGAAGTGTCAATTGGTTCCACCTTATCTACCTTAAACATGCGTCTACTGACTTGCTTTCTCCAGTGCTGTTGTATTTGTGTTGCTCCCACTGCTACCATGCCATCAGAAATCCTGCAAATGCACATAAATAAGTTAGTCAATTACAGGAAATGCATTGTCAAGCTGAATGTTTTTAACAATGACTTCAGAAAAACCAATAATGTTTGGGGGCTATCAAAGGACACTCCCCCCCCCCCCCCAAAAAAAAAGGATGATTGAATTGAACTTCAAAGGGATCCGGATCAACCGCCCTACAACAGAAGGCTTATTTTAAAAACTCTGGAATCAATGATGTCTTTCACTTCAAAGACGCTTCGTAACATCAACACTTTATTTAGGTAATGGAGTGAGTTTTGGTGGTTGACAATGGCGGTGGCAGTGTCTCTCTCTCTCTCTCTCTCTCTCTCTCTCTCTCTCTCAGAGAGGTCATGTCAGGTCATGTCCAGAAAAGCGTGCTGTATCCAGCGGCATATTCACATTCACTAATTCACTGGTTCACAAGGCGGCGTTTACCAACCCTGCGCCGTGGTGTTGCTTGGTAATGGTGATGATTCAGCGGCTCCGTCGGCCGCACCGATTTCACTCCGCAATGACGTCATTCTCACTATCTTGGAAAGCAATTACCTGCCATCCCCGCTGGAGCCCTCTAATACGATGAGGGTGCCATAGGTGCCCGAATGTGGGCATTTTAAACGGTTATTACAGCGAGTAAATGCATAGTTGTTGGAATGGCTTACACGAGCACCAACATGTTGAGAACTGCTGAAGGACCGAAGCAGATATTAGAGGAATGTATATATAGAATGTATATATATAGACTGTATATAGATTCATACAAACTACTTTGACTTTAAAGGGTAACTGAGGGATTTTTAAACCTGGACCCTATTTTCCCATCATTTTGGTCTAAGTGACCAATGCGGCCAATCATTTTTTAAATTGGTCCAGTATTTAGCTCGCCGTCAGCCGCAAAGCGTCTGCAGTCATCTGCAATCAGAATCAGAATCAGAAATACTTTATTGATCCCCGGAGGGAAATTGGTTACTGCAGTTACTCACAAACTCTCTCTTTACAAGTATAAGAATAAGAAATAAGAAATAAGAATACTAAATACTAGAATTATATAATATATATACAATATATATATATACACATATATATATATATATATAGCATGTACACAACATAAATATAAATAATAGTAATACAGTAAGGATAGCGGTATAAATATGAATATGAAACAAAGTGTCAAGTGTATGTGCAAACCAAGAAATGACAGTATGTACAATAAATATATACAGCAATCAAGCCCATGCAAAGCCATTCTCACATGACGTCAGACAACTTTGGTTCTGACTCGAAGCGGGTTATGTTTACTTTATGAGAGACTTTAAGCGGGTTATGTTTACTTCCGGTCCGGAGAGACTTTGCAGTATCCCACAACGTTCCACTGTAGTTCAGTGTGTTTCTCGGTCAATGATTTTGTGTAGCTAAAACTCCAAAAGACAACTTTGTACATATCTTTAAAAACAGAAGTGGGTTGTTTGAGGACAATAAAGACGATTCTGTGTGATAAGTCAAAAATTTTTTTATGTCCAACGCTTATGCACTTACTGTAATCCTTAAGTTTATATTCCATTACTCTTTGTAGATATAATGACACTCGTTTGTCTCTATGTGTCTAACAGGTTACACCTGATACCGGTACTGAAGTGCATGTCATGTTCCTGCCCTACTGGGAAAGTACTATCCAATCACATCGCGGCACTTCAGTTCCAACCTGCTCACTACAATACCATGGGCTTCAAGATGGCGCCAGAGAGCTTTCAGAGCGAGACTTCTCCTCGAGCGAGACTTGGTTAGACACAATAACAAACAGACTAGATCAAGCGAAAGGTAAAGAAAAAAGTTGTATTTCTCTGTAGGGATCCTTTCCATAATGTTGTCAGACACGTATAATAACAATCTGAGCCTGTCAGTGGCAAAAACAAGCACTTTTAGAGGACGTACATTGACGAAGCTATTGGCCCAAAGGGTTACATTGCAGATGATTGCAGACATTTCGCGGTTGATGGCTCGCTCAATACTGGACTCATTTAAAAATGTGTTAGTTAGTCACTAACCCACAATTATGGGAAAATAGGGTCCAGGTGGAAGAATCGCGAAGTTACTCTTTAGTACTGTACTTAAATACACTATGGAACTACTTGTACCGTGGTGAAGTAATTTGTTGTTGGAGCGCTTATACTTGAATTCCTCCACTTCATGCCAAAGCAAATACTCTTTACGTCTTAATCCTTCCGCATGCCAAATCTCATGATTCAGTTTATTATGGATGCCCCTCTAATCCCTATCCTAACTAACAACAAACCAACAAGCATTGTGGGTCTAAAAGCTATCATGCCTTTGACCAAATATGGTAGCAAACAGATAACAAAGCCCGTGTCTCAGTTGTATTAGCAGTGACAAGGTGAACATATCTTAAGGATTAGGGTCTGCTTTCTCCTGCTGGTGCGTCTCCATTACGTTGCATCACAATGTTTACAACAAGCGGTCTGGACAGATGCGCTTATGGCTCTGTCTATGTATGGGAGGAATACCAAAGCCCGACAATAAAAGCCAGTGTCACATTACCATGTAGTCGTACCCTTATTGTCCCAAAAAGCACTTGTTGTTGTTGACTTTCCCTCCGCGAGATGTCTGGCCGACAGACAAACAACTTCTTTTGAAAGCTCCATGCCATTTGCTTATAATATTTGAGTCATTAAGTAAGTGCTTTTAGACAGAATGACTTACATTGAACCTGGTTTGCCGAAGCAAGCAAGTGGAAACAAAATGAAAGTAAGAAACGTTGTTCCTGGAGCAACTCGACGTATGGGTGTGCAAACGCACAACGAGGAAAAACTATTTTTAGCATGGGTCGTGCATTCATGATGAGGTCATGACCGCCAATACGTTCTTTTACTTTCAATACCATATAGTATATTTTATATTCAGTACTTTTAATACTTTTAGAATGGAATATTTTAAAGTAAATTAATGCTTGTTCCACTACTGTTGAAAGGAGAAGGGCAGATAATTAGTGAGCTATTCCCCAGACTCAGACCCTTCTGACATCACAAAGTCAATCCCCAAGCATTCAGTAATAATGAGCCCCACCGTCCACATTAACCCCCGCTCGGCTTTCAACCTGGGTCGCAGCTTTAGAAAAATGTACACACTCGGAAATCACCCATTATTAATCCGTTCGTTCATTAATGAAGAACAGAGGGGCTGGCTACTGATACTACAGCACATTTTTCACTCCCTCTCTTTCTGTTTCTTTCTCTCTTTCTCTCTCTCTCTCTCTCTCTCTCTCTCTCTCTCTCTCTCTCTCCCAGAGCTGAGAAGAAAAAAAAGCTGTATTTTAGAGTTATAGAAAGAATGTGATGAAGAAAAACAGTTGGCAATTGACAGTAGATAGATGATGTTCCGGCTGCATCCAGACAGTTCCTTCGCTAAGATGGCAGAGAAGTTCGTCTCCGTTGATGTTATAGGGACAGATAATTATCATCTCAGCGCGTGGATATCGGATTTCGCTTTGACAGTTTACTTTGTCCTTGTCGGAAGTGTCACATGTTGTACGAGCGGGTTTGTAAACCTATACCCTTTTGTGTGTTGGCTAGATATAAGGCTTATAGGTTTGATACATGCTAATTGTGCCTTTATTTGTTTCATTGTGTAACTGACAGTGAAGTCATATTTTTTCTTCTATCACACATATTTTCTGAGTGGTCTGACACTTCATTTCAAAATATAAGTCAGATATTCAGGTAACAAAAAAAAACATATCTTAACAATACGAGGAGGCCACACTTTTAGAAGCAACACTTCTAAAGTAGGCCTTCAATTGCTGATATTTTTTCATGTACGATTGCGTTCAGTTTATTTGTGTTTATTCCCTGTGAACACAATTCCAACCTTAATCGTGTCTCAATAGAATCAGTAATTAGCGAGCTAATGCCGTCTTCTCATCCCGAGTCATTTATTTCTGTCCAATAGGCACTAGGGATCCCTAATTCCAATGATGTACCGTTTACTATTATTGTGCCGGTAATTATGTCGCAAACAGCTGATCAACGCTTTACACTGTTGACAAACGCACACAGCTGTAAGCAGAAGGGCACAACACGCAAGAACAGCCAATCGAATAGAAGCTCATTCAGAGCCAAATCCTCTACCTATCAATCTATATTAAAAGGTTCTGCATAAAGCGTTTTGCACTTAGTTGTGTGTTGTAGAGCGGTCACCCCGTTACATAGTGCTTGTGATATATCACTGTGGCTGTGTGGCTATACAAAACTGTTGGATCAGCAAAAATCTAATTGCTTTCAAAGATACAACGGAATTGACAGAAAGAAATAACACTATAGGGATTTTAGCGTCGCTGATCGATGAAGACATGAAAAAGTCAACAATACAACTCAGTGAAACTCTTGTTTGGGTCTTTTGGATGAAAGCCTCCACAGCCAGACCAGCGATGCTTCCCGACACAGCAGTAGTTTGGATACTACACTATGTAATATCATCGCAGCCGGCCACAAACATCCCTAACAAGAGACTTGATTGGGACTCAATCCAACAGCAGACTTTTATTTCACAATGAATCCAGTCATAGTTGATCATGTTGATTTCACACATATACTCGTGCGTGTGGTAACTTGCGTGGTGTTTGGGTTGTGTGTCGATGTCCGTGTGTCTGGGGGACCCACAACATTATTGTGTTTTTAAAACAATACAGTCATCACAATTTGTGTAAAAATATGACTTTGTCTCAATTACAAGCAATATAGACAGCATACATGGTTAATATTCGCCATTTTCTTCTGCTAGATCACATAAAAGTGCTATTCGTTTTTGTGATAAAATGCAATTATAATGAGCATCCATGAGCAAGATGCCTTAACCCCTTCCTGCTCCTTAGTGACATGTATCCCAATTCACTGAAAGTCTCTCTTGCAGTGTGAGTGTCCGCTGCATAGTAAATAGTAACGTGAGACTAATAGAATAATAACACTATAGGAGAGATATATATATATATTTTACAATGCAGAATACAATCACAGTCGACCGTGATGATTCATAACGATGGAAAGGCTTTAACTCACATATTCCTGCGTGTTACTTTTCATAAAAACAAGTATGTTAGCACAGTGAAAGCTTAGCCGTGGATTGACATTTACGCTGCAGAGAGACACACCGATAGGTTGCAGAGAGAGAGGAGCAGAAGAGGTGTGTCACACCTGTTCACCATCAACACAGTGTTCCTGAGCTGGACCTTTGGTCTCTGTGTAAATAACACCATGGGGGCTATTAGACCCTGCTTCCCCAGCTCCCAGGGCAGAGGCTTGCTGTGTACAGGCCATTCGAAATCAAAACACATGACCTCTTAATAACCTTAAAGTTAGACTGGACTTTCCCTTAGCCCCCAACACGCATAGCTAAACTGCCGTATCCGCACGTAACCTCTCCAGTCCGGATTTGTAATGCGCACACAAAGATATGGAAATGAAAATAAAGTGAGAATAACCTGGAACAGAACTCACCACTGTCAGCGTATTTTTCCTTAATGAGGTTATCCTATGATTATTAATATTCATGCACATCCATCTTAAGTGTGTGTGTATGTTTTCAGTTCTCAGGAGTCTGTGATGACATCGCTGTATTCTAAAGGCACTCTTTTTACTTTTTACTCAGAAACAGGCCAAAGGAGTCAACTTTTGTCGTCCGTTTGTCTGTCTTGGGGCTTTTCGGGCTTCTTTCCCCGGCTCTAAAAGTCCACTGGGATATTGTTAACAAACAAAGACCTGCTGCCATCAGCAGCTAGTGCATAATAGTGCACGTCATAAAACACAGTTTTATTCTCGGCCCATAATTTATCTTCCTTTAACAATCTGATGAGAGAGCCACCCTGGAGGGATGACAGAGGAGAACCAACCTCTCACACAGTGAAGCAAACACAACTAAACTAAATACAAACTACACAAGAATGGAACGCATTAGAATAATATTTCGGAAACAGAAAGCAAATGTTCTAAATAAATAACTAGTCTTGGGGCTACTCCGTTTAGCCGAGTCCCATTGTTTCAGTGAATGAGAGCATGGATGAATGCATGAATAAGATAGATGAATAGATGAATGCATGAAAGGGCGGATGAAAGATAGGATACCTGGGAACATGAATGAAAGCATGCACGAGTAAGCACATGAGTGAGCGAATCGGTGAAAGCATGATTGCAACAATCACGACAGGAGTATGATTGAGCACACACATGAAATAATGAACGTGATTATAAATGAGAGGATGAATGGCAGATGAAAGAATGACAATTAATGAAAGATGAGCATCAATGAGAGGATGAGCAATGAGATAGACAGAGCCCTGGCCCTTTCTTTTACTGCGAAAGTATCACCATGACAACCGAGAGCTGTCACATTTGTTTTACATTGTGAGATTTATGCTTCCAGAGGCAATCTGCTCCAACTGTCCTGTACTGTAAGCCTCACCCACTGTGGAACCCAGAGCTCCAACTGCCACTCTTGAGTTTTATGTTTTCACACCGGACAAAATGGCAGATATTAGTGGGCAGGACAGTGCTGCGGTGGTGGTGGTGTTCAGCTCCGAGTCCAAAGGTACTGCATTCCTTTTCCATAAAGGGGAACTTCACGCTTTTCCACCGGCTTTGTATCATTTCAATGTGGGTAGTTTATGCAAATGTTTACCTTCCCTCCGTGTTGCCTGCACCCAGGTCTCCCCGCTACTTCTGTCCGCCGGATGACGCAAATCAGATTTTGCAAATCTGGAACTGCGCCCCAGAGACACAGAGAGCATCGGCAACAACTGCAGGCATTTTTCACACTATATCCCTGATGTGGATAGATATAGATAAGGTTGTTTTTCACACTATATCCCTGATGTGGATAGATGGAGATAAGGTTGAAAAGCGGCAAGTTCCCCTTTAATGTCCACAGCCTACCTGGAGGCATCTTCACCATGACCTGCTCCTTAAGGACCTGTATCTGTATTCACTGCTAAGTCACTTTGGATAAAAGCATCCTCAGAAGCACGAGAATATAAGGTGTTGGTTCTCCTGGTCTCCCAGCCAAAACTCGAACCCCATCGTCGGCAGCTAAGATGCCCTAAGCCCTAACTGCCTCATAATGACATATACCCCAGTCACTTTGGATAACAATAATATCAAGCTGAGTTAAACTGTATTAGATATTTGAGAGGCAGTCAGCTTCTCAGTTATTTAGCAACACATCATCAAGTCTTTAGCTTCCCCTATAGAAACCATCACACCCAAAGCCACAAACGATTTAACAGCCAAGCATCTGACAATGTGTTTAAAAAGATCTGAACGCCTTCTGTCAGTTCCTCTGCCTGTCAAACCGCCTGTCTCTTGTCTGTATGCCTGTCTATCTATCTGTCTATCTGTCTGTCTGTCTATCTGTCTATCTGTTCCTCCAGTGGGTTTTAGGGAAGGGTAATTCCAGGGGTTTCCACGGCGACCTTAATTGCGTGTATTTCCCCCTGTCACTCAAAGCCACTTTTATTGCATTGATGTCCGGGTATTGACAAGTCCCCCACTGGGACAGTGTGCACCTGTGTTATGCAGTGGCATCTCCTCAGCTTTGAAGCTACCTGCGGAGCTCCCAGAGGCCCCTTGAGCTGGTCTGTGTGTGTGTGTGTGTGTGTGTGTGTGTGTGTGTGTGTGTGTGTGTGTGTGTGTGTGTGTCAGGTCTTCAGCCCCTGCCCCCAGTGGCATGTGTTGGTACTGCTATTTATTGTTTTGCCATTTTGTTTTTCTCTGTCTTTTTGTTTTGCTATATTTAAAACCTGACTACAGGATATACTCTACATTCTCACCACAAAGAGCTTCAGGTGTTGGTCTCTCGCACGGTGAAATATGACATTCCCCTGGGGGAGGGGGGGGGGTGTTGTTGTGCTTTTGTGCCACGGCTGAGTTTATACATCCTGTATTCTAGAAATACATACACCTCTCTTTGATCTTTGAACGAGGTAGATTTGCTACGTCGGTATGCGTGCATAGGCATTGATATGTGAGCGTGTGTTTGTGTCTGCGTACGCATTTATGTGTTTATGTATATTTGTGACACACAGCGTATGTGCATTTGCAGTGCACTCACGCATACAATTTGCATGCCTCGATTCGATGGTGCAGAGGACAGCAGACACTCCCGCATGCGCCATGCAGCATGCGGCTCCTACTCTGCACAGGTGCTGATGATGAATGAGGAGGAGAGTGTCACATTCTGCCTGTTGGCTTGTTCCCCTCCCTGAGAATGGGGATTCCCTCTGGTACCCATGGTTACAGCAACTGCCCCCCCCCCCCCCCCCCCCCCCCCCCCCCCCCCCCCCCCCCCCCCCCCCCCCCCCCCCCCCCCCCCCCCCCCCCCAAAA